>PVJS01028261.1:0-11238 GCA_004027185.1 Glis glis
CACACACACACACACACACACACACACGCTTATATATTTTTTAAAAAGTCTGAGATAAAGAAGAAAAATAAAATCTATGTAATTGAAATTTATGGGCTTGCTTAATTGTAACAGTCCTGGCATTTATCCATAGTATCTACAAGTATTATGGAAGTGTGACTCAAATAGTTACTTCTAAAAGTTTTATTATTAGTTTTTAATCAAAGATGTTGATTGACAACCTCTGGTATTAGAATTAGAGGTGTTAGAACTACAAACCATTATAGATTCTCTCTTTTGAAATAATGTCTTTCTATTCATTTAAAAAAAGTAGCACAGATTCATTACAGGAATTTGAAAAATTCGGGAATTTCATCATTCAGAGATATTCTTCCATAATCTATATTATGAATAGACTTCATTTTTATATTAGTTTTAGATAAACGGCAAAACTGAGCAGAAGGTGCAGAGTTATCCTGTACACCCCTCCCCGACCCATGCGTTGCCTCCCGTTATCCACATCCCCAACAGAGTGGTCCTTTCTTACAGCTGATGAACCTACACTGATGCAACATTACCACTATATAGCATTATCTCTGTAGTTTACATTAGGGTTCACTTGTATACATTTTTATGGGTTTTGACAAATTCATAATGGCATATATCCACCATTGCAGTATCATATGGAGTAGACTCATACCTCTAAATATTCTCTGTGCTCCACCTCTTCATTTTATATATATATATATATATATATATATATATAAATTTTTTTTGGTGCCAGGGAGTGAACCCAGGTGCATTCTACCTCTGAGCTATACCAGCAGCTCTTTTTCATTTTTTATTTTGAAACAGGGTCTCGCTAAGTTGCTGAGGCTGACCTCGAACCTGTGATCCTCCTGTCTCATCCTCCCAAGTACTGGGATTATAGGCATGCGCTGCCACACCTGGCTTCTTCATTATATTTTGATGTAAAAATATCTTAGATTGAGTTCCTCAGAAATAGCCTCTGCGAGCTGCCTGCTGACGCTGACTTGAGAGGGTACGTTCAGGAGATGCTGGAAGAAGGTAAGGGAAGATCCCACCATGCACAGGGAGACTCTGACTACAAATGCAGGAGCGAGTGAGACTAGGCAATCCTGGGGGAGCTCAGAACGAGGGTGACCTTTGAAAGTTGTCCCAAGTGGAAGTAGTGGGCAGGACTTTGCATCCTTGAATCCACAAGTCACTGGCTCCCTAGAGTGGGCTAATTTTGGAAGAGTCTGTTTCCTAGGACTAAGAACAATTCCCAGCGAGGGATACAGCTGTGAGTTATCAGAAATATTCCCAGCCGCTGGGGACAGATGTGTGCTCCAGAGAGGGGATTTGGGCAAAGACTGCACTGATTATCCACTACAATATCATGTCAAAATCTGGATCATATAGTCCATGCTACTTCTCAACTTACTCATTATTTGATAATTCTCTTCCTCCCCTCCTCCCCCTCCCCAGTTTAATTAACTTCTCTTTGAAAACATTTTATTTTATTATACGGAAGTAGCATGTGTTTAAGCAAATGGTTATATTGTTGTGTGTGTGTGGGGGGGTACTGGGGATGGAACCCAGGGGCCCTCTACCTCTGAGCTACACCCCCAGTGCTATTTTATTTTTATTTTTATTTTGAACCAGTCTCTCTAAGTTGCTGAGGACCTTGTTAAGTTGCTATGGCTGGCTGCAAACCTGCGATCCTCTTGTCTCAGCCTCCCAAGTACTGGGGTTACAAGCGTGTGCCACCACACCCGGCTTGAGCAATTCATTTTTGACAAACTCACTGGAATCAATACTCTTGTGGTGAATATCTTTGCATCTTTGTTATGTACATGCTACTAATAAACAGAGCCTACATTTAATGGAGTGCCTACAGATGACCCAATCAGGCCAATATTTTCCTTACCTTTCCCCTGGAGTTTAATGAGAAAATGAACATAAATAACATGACATTTTATGATTGTCTTAATTCCACAATGCAGAGACTATTATCATCTCCATCTTGCAGATGCGGAAACTGAGGCACAGAGAGATTAAGCAGCTTATCTAAGCGAGCACTGGGACACAGGCACTATAAATCCAGAGCTTAAACAAGACAGGCTACTATTTCTCTCCGCCTGCTTTGCTGTGCTTACCCTAAGCTTATATCCTTAGAAGGAGAATTCCAGGGCTAAAGGGCTTGACTTATGTTAAAGCTCATGATGAGAATTGCCAGATTATTTTCCAGAGGCAGTGAGACCTTCCACCAGCAGAGTATGTAGGTTTTATCTCACCATAGTTGACCGTGAAGAACCTAAATCCTTAAATGGAACCATGATAAGGAACAAGTAATCCAATTTCTTGTCTTCCAACAGGCACTAGGAGCATGGATTGTTCTTAAGCAGGCCTTGCCTTTGGCTCTTTAGCATGCTCCATTATTTCAGGATCATCTTCCAAGTGCTTGCTAAAATGGATCACTTCCTTTCAGAGGATTTTTGGTCCTACTGGTGAATGCTAGCTGAGGGTGGGGGAGGGCCCGATTGACAACCTTGATGTAGTACATCAGGAGCTGTGTTAAGCAGTGAGTGAGGGCCTTGCAGAACAAAGTCCTCCAAATGCAGGGATGGGGCTTTTTTTTCATGTCTTGGGGATTGAACCCAGGGGCATTCTACCTTTACATACAAATGTGAAAATGAAATTTTCAGTGCACGACATAAACTAAATATGAGTTATTCCCAAATAGTACAAGGTAAATTTCCAAATAAACTGTATGGATTAAAAATGTCGATGTCCCTGTCCACTCTGTCATGTGCTAGGAGACATTAACTTGTAACTCTGGAAGGAAGTGTGGTTGCGTGTCCCCACCCCTTGTTACACAGAGGAGGAGCTTGAAGTCATTGCCACTTCCTGGGGGTTTCCCTCTTCAGGGCTGGACACACGGGTAGGTGGGTGCTGGGGGATTCTGGGGTCTTCCATCCAAAGTCAGAGGAATTCAGAAATATCTTGGAAGAAGCCAGGCATGGTGGCACATGCTTATAATCCCAGTACTTGGGAGGCTGAGGCAGGAGGATTGCAAATTCGAGGCCAGCCTCAGTTAGTTAGTGAGGCCATCCGCAACTTAGTGAGAACTTATTTCAAAATAAAGAATTAAAAATAGGGCTGGGGGTGTAGTTCGGAGGTAGAATGCCCCTGGGTTCAATCCCCAGGACTGCAAAAAACGAAAAAAGAAAAAAAAGAAATGTCTTGGAAGGCAGCTGGAATTATTTCTTATTATTTTAGCATCAACTCAGACTGCTCTTCTCTTCAAATAGCTTATTATCTAGTTTATTTATAAGTTCCAAGGGATTCCTTTGGCAAATCAAGCTGTTTTTCACTCTGTTCAGACCTTTGGCACCGTATCGAACCTCCCTGAGTCCATTTCCTTACTGCCCCCTCTTCCACATAGGTTGTCATGAGGCTTAAATGAGCCAAAGTATATAAAATTTGCAGAATAATGCTTCCACCGAATAAGCACTCAATAAATATCGACTCTGATTCCCTTCCTTCTCGGGTGCCCCCTGCCCTGGCTCCATCCCACAGCAGGGTAGAGTTGAGTGACCTTTCTGAGTCTCAATTTCCTCGTCCAAAAACATACAGATCATACTTTATATTCACCACCCAGGGTTTTAGTGAGGATCAAATGAGGTAATCCATCTCAAGCAACTTGCGTAGCACCTGGCTCAGAGCTGGCAGTCAATAATTTGTAGCTAGGATTACTTTAAAACCTGTTAATGTGCTTTAAGTCGGTTGTTGAATTGGTTGGGCTGTCTGAGGGAATGGATCATGTGCACTTGATTAATTTTCAGCCCTGTTGAATTTATTTCCCCCCTGGCTTTATTGAGGCATAATTGACAAATAAAGGTCATATAGATTTCAAGTATACAATGTGATGCTTTGATATATGTAGCCACTGTGTAGTTAACATATCTATCAACTAACAGTTACACCCCCCCCACACACACACACACTTTTTGTGGTACTGGGAATTGAACCCAGGGGCATTCTACCTCTGAGCTACACCCCAGCCCTGTTTTATTTTTTATTTTGAAACAGGGGCTCATGAAGTTGTGGAAGGCCTCGCTAAGGTACTAAGGCTGGCCGCCAACCTTCCATCCTCCTGTCTCAGCCTCCCAAGTACTGGGATTACAAGCATGCACCACCGTGCCCGGCTAGTTAGCCCCCTTTTTAATGGTAAAAACAAAATCTACTGTCTTAGAAAATTTCAAATACTTTATAATTAACTGTAGTTACCAGGTTGTACATTAGATCCCCAGAATTATTCATCTTATAACTGAAATGTACCCTTTGAACAAAGCTCCCCCTTCCTCCCACCTCCCATCTCCTTTGAAGCCACCTTTCTATGTCTTTTTCTATGAATTCAAATTCTCAAGGTTCCACATGAGATTATATGGTATTTGTCCTTCTGTGTCTGGCTAATTTCACTTAGCATAATGTCCTCTAGGTTCATCCACATTGCTACAGAAGGCAGGATCTCTTCCTCCTCTTCCTCTTCCTCCCCTTTTTCCTCCTCCTCTTCCTCTTCCTCTTCCTCCTTATGGTTAGCTCTGTTGGATTTAGAGAAATAGAATTTATGCAGAAAAAGCATGACATTTAGATTTTTTTTAATGGGTGATGTGTTCATTTCAGCCCTGCTGTCTTCAATCTCTATAATTTTCTCATCTCTTTAAGTTTTCAAGTCTTTCCTTTTCCCTCACTCTTTATTGTTTTCTCTTGATGATAACCAAAATGACCTGTTCCTTATGATTCATTCTGAGGAATAATTTGTGCCAGTGATGAGCAGTTGAAATATCTGTCATCAGGCCCTGTGGCCTCTTGGTGGCCGAATCTGATGAATTGGTTGACCTGGACTCAGACAGCAGTTGACACTGCTAGACTGTCTTCCCTGGGCCTTAGGGACACCACTCCCTCCTTTCTTTAGGTCTCCTCTCTGTAAAAAGCTCCAGGGGGTCTTCCTCTCCCTTTGTGGCCTCTCCTCCTCCTCCTCCTCCTCCTCCTCCTCCTCCTCCTCCTCCTCCTCCTGCTCCATTCTTCTTCACTGGGGATTGAACACGGGGTCATTCTACCACACAGCTACACCCCCAGCCCTTTTTATTTTTTATTTTGAAACAGGGTCTTGTTAAGTTGCTGAGGTTCTCACTGAGTTGCTGAGACTGGCCTCAAACCTGTGATCCTCCTGTCTCAACCTCCCAAGTACAAAGATTACAGGCATGTGCCTCCATGCCCAGCTATGTTTCTTTTCATCTAGACCAAGGGTCAGTAAAAAAAAAAATTTTTTTTTTTTTTACTAAAGGGCCAGAGAATAAATATTTTAAGCTTTGCAGGCCCTGTGGTCTCTGTCACAACTATTCAACTCTGCAGTCATAGGGTGAAATCAGCCACAGACAAAGCAAATGAATGAGTGTGGCTGTGTTTCAATAAAACTTTATTTACTCAAACAGATGGTGAGCTGGATCTGGACCACAAGCTGGGGATTTATTGACCCCTGTTCTAGACTGTGGACTCCAGAAGGGTTACTAAATAAGAATTTAGAGTACAGAGCGCTTTCTACTTGCCAGATGATGTCTCAAGATCCAGAGGCACATGCTTCTCAGTTCCTGACCTCAGGGGTCTTGCATGGAAACCAAGCGTCCACACTCACGCCATGGTTGCAGTGTGTTGGTCTCCTAGGGCTGCCGTCACAGGGCGTTACGGCCTGAGTGGTTCTAGATGACAGACTCATTGCCTCACGGTTCTGGAGGCTGGAGATCTGAAGTCAAGGTGTCGGCAGGGTGAGTTCCTGCTGGAGACTCTGCTCCAGGCCTCTCTTCTAGCTTCTGGTGTTCGCTGGCCACCTTTGCACTCCTTGGCTTGCAGCTGTGTCACTCCAGTCCTCAGCCTTCATGTGGCCTCCTCCCTGTGTATTTCCTCTGCCCATATCTCTCTCTGACCAACTAGCCACTTTTTTTTCTACCCAGGGGTAGTCTACCTCTTAGCTACACTCCCAGCCCTATTTTGTTTTTTTACTTTGAAACAGGGTCTTACTAAGTTGCTTGGGTTCTTGCTAAGTTTCTGAGGCTGGCCTCAAACCCGAGATCCTCCTGTCTCAGCCTCCCAAGTACTGGGATTATACACGTGCACCTTCATACCCAGCTAAATATCCACTTTTTATAAGGACACTGGTCATATTAAATTAGGGTGCAACCAAATGTCCTCATTGTAACTGGATTACCTCTGTAAAACCCTATTTCCAAGTAAACTTACATACATGAAGGGTAGGACTTCAAAATATCACCTTTGGGGGACAAAATTCAGCTCATAACACAGTATGTGCCTTTACCATGTGTACGTCAAGGGGATGGAGAAGCGGTTGACTCATCCTGCCAGACAGTGGGGGAGAAGGAAAGAGAGGGCACAAAAATCAACCCGACATTTGTCCGGGATGGATGACTAATATCTCGCTAGACTAAAGAAATAGGAAAGGGAATTCCAGGCTGAGTAAGCAGCCTGAGCAAACACAGAAGGGCAGGGTCATAAGAGAGCAAGGACTGCGTACTGAATAATTATCCTGGTGCAGCTACAAAATGGTGGGTTGGTGGAAGGAGCTCGAGTTGATGCCAGCAAGGTGGCCTGGGTGAGGCTGAATGTGTGCACGCCTCAAGAGCGGCTTGTATAACCTCTGCTGAAGGACTGACGCATTGAAGCTGAAAAGACCGGTGTTGACACATCAGCCGCTATGAATTCCTTCTAGTTGTTCAGTGTTCAGGGCCAACTAATTGTTTCAAGCACTGGTTACCATCTGGACTGTTATCCGGCCGTCCCTTGCTTCACCAGCGCTCGCTTGGGCTCGCAACTTCCTCCTGCTTTCTGCGTGTACTAGAAGAACTCAAGGACCATACAACTGGAGGTCTAGCCCACGAGCACATGTTCTGGGATGCAAATATGCAACACGTTTCTCTTTCAGACACACCAACAGCCAACACTGGCCCAGTGCTCGCTCAGCACCAGGCACTGTCCTGAGCAGCTCAGGGACTAGCTCACTTAATCTGCACTTAATATCGAGGTCATTGAGGCTGGGAGCGAGGAACTAGCCTCCTGTCACCCACCTGGGAGATAACTGAGCTTTGACCACTAGGCTATCCTGCCATCCTGTCTCCCATCCCCTCTCTCTTGCCATGCCTGCCTCTCCAGAGCCCCTTGTGCTTCAGTTGGCCTGCTTCTGTTCACCTCCACCCACCTCCGCATTAGTGTCTGACATCCGAATTCTTCCTCTGTTGCTCCCTATTCTCGTGCATTTCCCCTCGTATTGGCCTCTCTCACTCAACATGGGCTTCTTGGTCTTTCCTGTCTGGAGTCAGTGATAGGCCTTCCAGTTACTCTCAAAGATCTTCTATTTTTCTTAACAGTTACTAAATTCTTTTTCTGTGTGTGTATGTGTGTGGTAGAGGGGGTTGAACCCAGAGGCATTCTATCCCTGAGTTATACCCCCAGCCTGATTTTATTTTTTTGTTTTGAAACAGGGTCTCCCTAGGTTTCTGAGAGTCTTGCTACATTGCCGAGGCTGTCCTTGAACCTGTGATCCTCCTGTCTCAGCTTCTCAGGTACTGGGATTATAGGCAGTAACTAAATTCTTACCACCAGCATATAAAAATGTAGCTCCTCAGGCCTCATAGCTAACACATCTGTTTTGGAGAGACAGAGCTATTCAGCAGGTTGCATGTTCAAATATGAAAACATGAGATGTCATTGTAGCCATGTAAGTCCTACTCTGAGGTTACAGAAATGCTTAGAACAACGACGTTTTAGAACAGTGAAAAATATACAAGACATTCCCATATCTTGTGCTAGTAGCACCATTTCTGCATGACTGTTATGCTGACATTTTGCCCAGGTCTGACTTTATCTCTACATGCTATTCAGGACTGAACACGGAGACTATTTCCCTAAATTTGCCATTTCTGATTCTATCAAAAAGAATAAGTTTGGAGAGCCCTCACGGCTAACCATCCAACACTGGCTTGCTAGAATAAAGGCCATGAACTTTGGTCTGAGGGAAGCTTTGGAATTTTAGAGGAGCAAGTCTGGAGAGGAATTCTGGGATGGTGGTGGGTGGGAGGAGGGTAGACAATGGGGCTATTTTCAAAATCCTCACAGTAGATTAAGTTAGATTTTTTTTTCTTGTACAGCATTTTTGAGGTGTCCTTGTGTTTTTTTCTGATAAATTTCTTGCATATAAAATAAACAGAGGCCTTTTGGCTCCTGACCACCGCTATACCTACAGAGAGCAGCTTTTTAGAACTTACAAGCGGCTCATGTGTGCCTGAGTGTGCGTGTTTGGCAGGAATTTTCTGGAGAGGCATGAAGCACTACTTTAATTCCCATGGATGCTGCTTGTTCCCCAGAATGGAAAATGTTCTATTTTTGGCCACGAGAATATTTCTGAAGAAAAAAAAATTAAACAAAGCATGGCAACAAGTTTAGATGTGTCGTTTTCCGTGTTTTCAGATGTTTAAAGAGTTTTATGCATGGGGGGAAGAAGAGCCACTTCTAGGATGCAAAGGTTCTAGAATGATAAGAGAAGCTATGTCATTTGGGTTTCCTCGTTAGGATCCGAGGGCTTGGGCAGGGTGGCTGCTCAGGAGGGGGTCCTGCTGAGAAGGATGAAGCGTGGCCTTTCAGTGCAGGTGGGGTTGGCGGGTGTGGAGAAAAGTGCCTTCTGTACCTTGAAAAGAAAAACTCGTGAAGACAGGCGCTCTTACCCGAGCACTTGGAACGAGCCTCTCACTTCTCTCTCTCTCTCTTTTATTTTTTGTGTGTGTGGTACCGGGGATTGAACCTAGGGTCATTCTGCTGCCAAGCTACACCCCCAGCCCTTTTTATTTTGAAACAGGGTCTTGCTAGGTTGCTGAGAGTCTCGCCATGTTGCCGAGGCTGTCCTCAAACCTGCAATTCTCCTGTCTCAGCCTCCCGAGGACTGGGATTACAGGTGTGCACCACCCCATGCCTGGCTCGAACTTCTCTGGAGTCCTAACATAATATTCTTGTCCAAAGCCAGACAGCCCTGTTGGCATTCCTGCCTTTGAAGGAAGGACTCCCAGGGACAGGCTTCTGACAGCGTCTGATCTCAAGACAACTCTGTGGAGGTCAGCTACAGGGGGAACCAAATCTTCCTTGGAGTTCCTGCATCGAGCAGCCTCCAGCTGCATGGCCTCTTGCTGCTGTTTGACAGTGTGTGTGTGTGTGTGTGTGTGTGTGTGTGTGTTACAGGGGATTGAACCTAGGGGTGTTCTACTCCTAAGCTACACCCCCCAGCCCTTTTTAGTTTTTATTTTGAAAGAGGGTCTTGCGAAGTTGCTGAGGTTCTCACCAAGTTGCTGAGGCTGGCCTCGCCGGTGATCCTCCTGTCTCAGCCTCCAAGTACTGGGATCACAGGCGTATGCTACGCTTGTTTGACGTCCTTGATAGGGAAAATGAGAATGCAGACAGTCGCACCCCTAGCTGGCTACTCTTGGGTAGCTGTCTGTTGACCGAATCTTTTCACACAGGGCCGGTGCTGGGCCAACACAGCCCGGGGGTGTGTGGGCTAATCCTGCAGGGGCTGGCAGCCGCTGATCTGAAGTGGTTGGAGTGGCTGGGAAGAGTGATCATAGAGACGGTAAAACCCTGAGCCCCTGGCCTGGGAGCTGTGCCCTTGGGCTCTGATTAAGAAACAGGCTTGTGCAGAGGGAGCGGCGTAATTGGATCCCCTGAAGCCAGGCGGGCGGTGGAGTCCTGAGAGACAGCCTGGGATTTTCTCTCTCCATCCTGCTGTTGAAATATTCTTGAATTCCAGTTGGTTGTTTCTTTCATCTGGTTCAAACCTAGCCCTCAGGTACAGCTGCAGCCGGGTTTCTGGGTAACATTTAATTCTTGGTGGGAAGGGCTGTTCTCTTCTCAAGAGGAGATTCGGTATCTTTGGATTGCAAAATGCAGTGTTGGTGAGGAGACCTGTTATTACTTGCTGTTCCTCCAGCAGGACGTGTCTGAGGGGCTCTGCTCTTGAATGCAGCTCGGAGTCCATGCCTTACAAGCTGGGGAGGTTTCCTTCTTAGCTACAGGTTTCGGAAGCGTGTGCTAGACACTAAAGAACTTGCGTTGCGCTGGTTCAGAAATACTACAGACTGTGCAGCCCACCTTTCCCTGAAGGCAGCTAGACATCTTGTGTCCCTCCCCCTTTGCTACTGGGGATTGAACCCAGGGGCATTCTACCCCCGAGTTCCATCCCCAGCCCCAGCCCTTTTTATTTATTTTGAAACAGGGTTGCTCTGAGCTGCTGAGGGTTTCACCAAGTTGCCGAGGCTGACTTCAAATCTGTAATCCTCCTGTCTCAGCCTCCCAAATACTGGGATTACTGGAATGCGCTGCTGTGCCCAGCTCAGATGTATTATGTCTTTACCCTCATTTATCCAACAAATATGTATCAAGCACTTACTAGGTGCCAAGCATCGGGGAGAACAAAAGAGACACAGTTGTATGTAGGGTGTAGTGGCACATGCTTGTAGTTTGAGGACAGCCTCAGCAATTTAGTGAGACCCTCAGCAACTTAGCAAGACCCTATTTCAAAATAAAAAATAATAAAGGCTGGGGATGTAGCGCAGAGGTAGAATGCCCCTGGGTTCAATACCCAGTACCCCCCCAAAAAGAGAGAGAGAGAGAGAGAGAGAGAGAGAAATAGCCTCTGCTCATCAGCTTACAGTCTGTGTTAGCTTTCTGTCACTGATGAAATATTTGAGATAATCAACTTAAAAGGAAGAAAGTTTTATTTTGGCTATGGTTTCAGAGGGTTCGGCCTGTGTTGAGGCAGAACATCACGGCAGGGTGTGTAGTAGAACAAATCTGCTCACCTCATGGTGGCCAGGAAGCAAAGAGAGAGACAGGAAGGAGCCAGGCCTCAATATCCCCTCCAAGGGCACGCCCCCAATGACCTCACTTCCTTCCACGAGGCCCCACCTCCTAAAGCTTCCACCACCCAGGAGTGCCACAGGCTGGTGACAAAGTCTTTAGCATATGAAACTTCTGGGGACACTTTCAAACCATAACACTGTCTGACAGGGGACACAGACAATCCATACATTCACTTGCTGGGGAGTGCTTTGAAAGAACAGGGTGCCCAGAAAGAGAAGAATGGTAGGTAGATTTTAGAAAAAGTGGGCAGGAACTGGGTGTGGTGGCATATGC
>PVJS01028261.1:11338-25729 GCA_004027185.1 Glis glis
GAGGATTGCAGGTTTGGGGCCAGCGTCAGCAATTTAATGAGGTCCTTAGCAACTTAGTGAGACCCTGTTTCAAACTAAAAAAATAAAATAGGGCTTGGGGTATATATCAGATGCAGAATGCCCCTGGGTTTCGTACCACCACCCAAAAAAAAAAAAAAAAAGCAGACAGGAATTGTCTCTCTGGGAGGGTGAAATTTAAGCTAACATAGCATGGTGGCAAACACTTGTAATCCCAGTACTTGGGAGGCTGAGACAGGAGGATCGCAGGTTCGAGGCCAGCCTCAGCTACTTAGTGAGGCCCTCCACAACTTAGTGAGACCCTGTTTCAAAATAAAGAATAAAAAATAGAGCTGGGGGTGTAGCTCGAAGGTAGAATGCCCCTGGGTTCAATCCCCAGTACCACAAAAAAAAAAAAAAAAGAAATTTAAGCTGACATAAAAAGCCAGGAATATAATGAAATGGAGCTGGGAATGAGAGCTTCAGGCAGAAGAAATACCCGCCCCTCTCTTACCTGAGGAGAGAAACTGAGGCACCTGATGACACCTGTGTACCTGCAGCAGCGAGCGCCAGGATGAGAAGTGGCGAGGTGAGTGTGGAGGGCTGGCCACGGGGCCGGGTCACCGAGCTCCTTATATGGCAAGAAAGGGGTTTCAAGTTTATCCTAAGAATGTTGAAAAGTTGCTAGAGGTCTTGAAGTGGGGCATGACACCGTCTCCCCAGAGTTTTGAAAAAGCACTGTCTGCTATGTGGAGAGTGGATGGGGATGCAGGCCGGGGGGAGCTTCGGAGGCTCTCGCTGAGGTCTGGGCAAGAGGCGACAGTGGCTTACCCTGGGGTGGCAGCAGCTCCTCCCAGGCTCATTCCAGTCTCCTGCCAGGTACGGCCCTCCCAGGGACTGGTGCTTTAGACTTTTCCAGTAGTTTTTGCTTTTTTGTGGTACTGGGGATTGAACCCAGGGGCATTCTACCTCTGAGCTACACCCCCAGCCCTATTTTATTTTGAAACAGGGTCTTACTAAGTTGCTGAGGTTGGTCTTGAATCTGTGATCCTCCATCTCAGTCTCCCAAGTACCGGGATTACAGGCGTGTGCCAGCACACCCAGTTCCAGAGTTCTTTAATCGTCTCATTTGACTATCTCAATAGCCCTGTCAGGGACACAGAGCACTTAGGATGCTGTTTCCATTTGACAAGTAGGTAAAGGGAAGACTCGGGATGTAATAAGAAGTTTCTAGCAGAACTAGGAGCTCACGTTCCCAGCTCAGGACTCTTTGTTGCTCTATGAGACCTGCCCTGATGAACTTTTGGTTTTGTACTATTGCTCTGGATTATAACTTTGACTACAAATAATTTTTTTTTTTTGCGGTACTGGGATTGAACCCAGAGGCATTCTACCTCGGAGCTACACCCCAGTCCTATTATTTTATTCTTTATTTTGAAACTGGGTCTCATTAAGTTGCGGAGAGCCTCACTAAGTAGCTGAGGCTGGCTGCGAACCTGGATCCTCTGGTCTCAGCCTCCCAAGTACTGGGATTACAAGCATGCGCCACCATGCCCGGCTTACAAATAATTTTTAAAAGATAAATCTTAACTCAGAAAAACACAAAAGGAACTCAAATCAAAGATTTTATTTAACTCGTTAATTAATGAGGGAGCTGGTAAGATAGTATATCTTGTTCAAAGACTAAGAAGTGAAATATTTATGGGTATTTTAATAAAGAAACGTTAGGATCAGATTGTACAGTTAGCTATAAACTGGTTAATGTCCAATAGGCCATAAATCTTTGGTGTTATCTGTTCCACCAGGCAGAAATATCTCTACCAGACAAAAATCTACAAGGTAACAGATAACTTCACTAAGTCAGGGACCTTCAGTTAATAGGAAACAATGAAAAAAACTAAGTACATTCTCCTAGAAAATCCTTGGGTGGCTTGGAAAGATGTGCCGTGTGCCACCCACTTTTTTTTTTTTTGCTTTATTTCCAAGTTTTGGCTAATTTTATGGTTTTGTTACTCAGAGAAGTACTCCCCTAGTATAGTAAGCCTAAGGATAGAGATCAAAACCAATAAGGAATGGATATATTAAAATCCAACCCAACCTCCCCAGAATGAGTTGAAACTCAGTAATTTATCAGACATCTATTGAGCCCTGCCCATGGATATGCAGAATCCTCTGCTAGGCTGTGGGAGCACAAAGCTTAATACAAAACAGTTCCTGCCCTATGGACCTCACAGTCTAGACAGGGAGACAGACATATAAACGGATACATTCCAATTTATCGTGATTAGAGCCAAGCAGAGATGTGGGGATTGTGTGGGCGCCAGAGGAGGGAGCAGTACCCTTTCCCTGGAAAGCAGAGGCACTGCACAGAGAAGGTGCCTTTGAGCTGTGTCTTGCAGGATGGGCGAAGGCTTGCCCAGTTCAGAGGGCTGGTGTATCGAAGGCCACTCAGATAGATGTCAACGACCATCCTGAGAACCATTGGGGATACATGTGGAGATTTAGCTTTTATATCATGGAAGAGTTTATTTTCTCTCCCCAATCCTCACAGCTAGTTGTAGAGCAGTACAACTAGTGTGGGGTGGGGAGGAGGTGAGAGGTGGAATAGGGAAGGAGAAGTTTGAGTCTCTTGGGCAAACTTGCAAAATTTTCTTTAAATATTAGGTCAAAGTCTCTATAAAAACTCTATTTAAAACTTTTTGAAAGACTTTGAAGTCCCAGAGAAGCAGGAAGTTAATTAGAGTGGCTTTGATATCTCGGGGTATGTTTTAACAGCTGCTTAAAACAGTTTAAACAATAAGAACTGATGTGGTTTGGGATGTGTCTGTGATAGTCAGCTCTGGCCAGAGCAAAGTATCCCCGCATCTGAGAGCAACAGCAGTTGGCTTTAATTTTAGAAAGAGTTCAAGCCAAAAGAGTTCTCCAAAACCCAAGAGGAACTTCTAAAGAGGAAGATTGCTCCTAGAGAATGTGTTTGGGGGCAAAAGATGAACTGAGTAGGGAACAAATGGTCTTAACTTGGCCTTTGGAGAAGCACAGAACATGCTCATTTCTCAACAAGTCTCTTAAGGTGGATTTAACTAAGGGCAGCTGCCACTTGGAAAGGGATCCCAATGGGGTAGATTAGCATCCCTAAGGAACACCTGAATAGTACAGAGAGTGTCCAATCAGTTTAAATCTCCTCTGTGCTGGAGAAGAATACATGGGTGACTCCTATGATGATAAAGATATACATATGAATCCTATGATAAGGATGTGCATATGAATACTATGATGATAATAAGTGTTATGCTTAGATATAGAATGTCCCCTAAAGAGCTCATGTATTAATGTTCAGAGTTGATGTAATTAAGTCATGAGGGTTGCAATAGATTTACTGGTGGTAACCTAGGCAGGTGGGGCATGGCTGGAGGAAGTGGATCCCTGGTGGTATGGCCTTAGGGACTGTGCTTGTGTCTTTGAATCCCTTTGCTTGTTTGCTCTCTGGAGGCCTCCATGATGTGAGAGCAGAGCCTTGCTCTCTCCCTCTATCTCTGTTTCCCACCACCATCCCCTGAGCTCTGCAGACCCGGCCTTACATGGACTGAATCTCTGAAATCTCCAGAACTATGAGCAAGGAAGTAACTTCCTCTATGTGGTATGGTCAGGTTTTTTTGGTCACAGCAGTGAGAATGTTGGCCAAGACAATAAAGATCTGCCTATTGAGTGTGGTTTCAGGGGCTACAGGAAGCCCTGCTCTGGTGGCCTTCTACTGCTGTTGGTGGTGGTGGTGATGGTGACGGTAGTGGTGATGATGATGGTGATGATGATGGTGGTGGTCATGACTGATATTGGTGGTGGTAGTAGTGATGATGATGAGATTAGCCCACATTTAGAGAGTTAATGCTGATATGATCAACATCATGCTGAGCATTTTGTACTCATTATCATGTGCTAGGTATTTTACCCCCATTTTACAGAGGAGGAAATTGAGGCTCAGAGAGCTTTAATGATTTGTCCATGCATCCTTTCACCCACCACACCTTTGGCTTTCATTTAGTCTCCTTTCTCCAAGCCATTTATACAATAGTATATTGCCGACCCCCCACCTTCATATGCAAAAATTGACTAAAAACAGAAGTGGTTTGTAGAGAGGTGCTTTTGGTAATGGGCCAACAGCTGGATGACAGATGACTGTACCATCCCATTCCAGAGACAAATTTATCTTCCAAAAAAGACTACCTTGGGTATATCATATCAATCTTCCAAGGACTTCCCATTTTCCACAGAATAAACATCAAATTCTTCTTCCTAGAACATGCATGCCAGGCCACTCTGGTGGGGTGGGTGTGGGGTTTAATTGAGTCCTTGCTTGCTGTTGCAATGGGGATTATCTTGTGAAGGCTGTTGCTTGTTTCTTTAAAAAAATTGCCATCAGCACATCTTTTTCTGCAGAAAAGCTTAGATTTATTAACAAAATAAAATAAAATGAAAACCACACAAAGACCACATTTTGGCAGTACATATACCCACACTGAATAGATCGAGAAAAGATTGGCATGGGTCCTTCCTTAAGGAAAACCTGACTGTTTTCTAAAATTTCCATTTTGGGTGTAGTAGCTGAATGAAGAATAACTTTAAAACAGTTAGCTTTGTGAGTGGAGTGCATTTATGAATGAGGAAATTCCATAAAATGTCCATGCACAGACAGTCACCTTCTACAACAGTGAACTTTTTCTTGGTAAATTGTTGATCTCAAACTACTTAAAAAATCATTTTGCAACATATATATATATATATATATATATATACACACACACCTGTATTTATTTATTTATTTAAACTCTATATGTTATAGAGTAGGCTATATACTACTATAGGCTGCCCAAGTCCAATGGGGGAAAGGGTTTAAAAAATGCACAAGAAAAGTTCATATGGAAAACATCATGGGAATGATATCTTGTTGTATAAAGGAGGCACTTTAACAGGATGTGGTGGTGCACTCCTGTAATCCCAGTATTTGGGAGGCTGAGACAGGAGGATTACAGGTTTGAGGATACCCTCAGCAATGGAGGGAGACCCTATTTCAAAAATAAAAAAAATTAAACAGGGCTGGGGGTGTGGCTTGGAAGTAGAATACCCTTGGGTTCAATCCCCAGTACAAAAAAAAGGCACTTTCCTTACAAAGGGGAGGGCTACAACAAGGTGTTCTAGAGTTCAACACCTGCCTCAAACAGGCGGTAGCAGGTATGAAAATGAGGGAGCAGAGGAGAGATCTGAAGGAGTCTCTTTTGTCCTGTACCCACTGGCATCTTGCCTGTTTCTCAGGGATCTTTCTGCACTCACTTATGTGGAATATTCTCTGTGGCCTTGGTAGGTTCTGACTCCTTGTTCGTCTGATCTCTTAGGCTAGACTTTTCTCCAGAACTTTGCTGCATAAATTTGGAAAATTTTTATCTCAGGTCCACATGTTGTCTCTGAAAAATAGTGCTTGGTTCTTCTTTCCTTTCGGCTTTAGATTTGGCTTTATCCTCCCTCTATTGGTCCTTGCAGTGCCACCAATAACCTATGCGCAGTTGATATTGATGACATGAGATCACTTCAGCAAAAGCAGGCTGAGCTCCATGCACTGCAGTGAGGACTTTGGAGTTCATAAGCGATGCTAAATTTCTTGCCTGAGAGATGACATCAGCAATGACATGTTAGCCATTAGTTAGTGGGATGACTTGGGTAGGGACTGCCACTATCGCTTCTGAAAGCTGAAAAGAATAAATTCTTGAGCATGCAGAAGGATGAATCCACTCCATCTCACCCAAAACTTCTAGTGTTTCCAGATTTTCAACAAATAATCTTTTTATTTTTTGGTTCTGGGGATTGAACCCAGAAGCATTCTACCTCTGAGCTATACCCCAAGCCTTTTTTAAATTCTTATTTTTATTTATTTTTTTGCGGAACTGGAGATTGAACCCAGGGGTCTTCTACCTCCGAGCTACACCCCCAACACTATTTTTATTCTTTATTTTGAAACAGGGTCTCACTAAGTTGCGGAGGGCCTCACTAATCAGCTGAGGCTGGCCATGAACCCCTATCCTCCTGTCTCAGCCTCCCAAGTACTGGGATTACAAGCGTGTGCCACCATGCCCGGCTTGCCCTTTTTTATTTTGAAACAGGGTCTCACTAAGTTGCTGAGGCTGGCCTTGAACCTGCTATCCTCCTGTGTCAGCCTCCCAAGTACTGGGATTACAGGTGTGCTCCACCACAGCCAGCTTCAAGAGATAATCTTTAAGGATTAGAAACCAGAATTCTTAGGAATTCCTCAAATCCTGTTATTCTTAAACTATTAAACAGTCTTCATATTCTATATTATCATGGCTGTCTCATAAAATATATATATATTTTATATATATATATATATATATATATATTTTTTTTTTTTTTTTTTTTTTGCGATACCGGGGATTGAACGCAGAGGCGTTCTACCTCCGCGCTACACCCCCGGCCCTATTTTTTTATGCTTTATTTTTGAAACCGGGTCTCACGAAGTTGCAGAGGGCCTCACTAGGTAGAAAGAGAGAGAGAGAGAGAGGAGAAAGAGGAGAGAGAGAGAGAGAGAGAGAGAGAGAGAGAGAGATATCACGCGCGCACGCATGCACGCTGAGGTTGGCCGCGAACCTGGATCCTCCGGTCTCCGCCTCCCAAAGTACTGGGATTACAAGCGTGCGCCACCACGCCCGGCATAAAATATATTTAATAAATAAGAAACATTAAGTTTAGTAATATTTGCCACGAATGCTGGCCTATAGCAAGTACTCAACTGCTTGAAAATGCCAGAAAACATTATTGGATAGTATTTGAAATTGAAATTGCTGATTTAAGAACTTATTTTGTTGCCCCAAATGTTTACATTTTAGAACACCACTCACAGAATTTTTATAAAGTATATATGTATGTAAACTTATTAGTTTTTTTTCCCCCAAAATGACTCACCATTGTCAGCATAGAAGGCCACAAACTTTCACTTATAATATGGCAACAAGTTGGGTGTGGTGAAGCAGGCCTGTAATTCCAATACTTGGGAGGTGGAGACAGGAGGATCACAGGTTCGAGGCCCGCCTCAGCAACATGGCAACAGCTGCAAGTGAGATTGATTGATTGGACAGGGGTGTCCTCATCCTACCTGGGCTTCTACCAGTGCCAGGAAATGTCGGCCTTAACCTTCAACTGCAGGTGTTGACTGTTCCTGCTCTTGCTGCTAATGGACTCCGTTAAACTGGTAATGTCTCCCTGGTAATTGCTAAGCTTTAATTCTTGCAGTAAAATTGTAATATTTTTCCCAATTTCTTGGTTGACTTCTCTTGGGATTTGGGATTCAGAAAAACATAAATTTCCTGAGATATAGTAGGAAGGAATTTCCTCCTGGAATCACTAAATTATTCTACGTTAGTTTCTGCATTCTGCCTACTTTATTATTACATGTCTGTTTTTAGACTTGCTTTTGCTGGGAGAAATCCAGATCATCACCACTGCTCAGAATGGGGATCAAGGATCAGTACAAGAAATCTCCACCAGCTGACCGTGGACGCCCCTGCTGTTGTCATCTAATTGTGTTTGTGGGGTCTTCCTTTAGCAAAGAGCTACTGCAACAAATGGAAAAGCTGCATCACAACAGACAGAGAACATTTCAAACTGGAGTGGGTTATAATTGAGCATCCATCTGGGAGCCCCATGGACCTTTGATGGAAATGGCTTCCTTGGGCTATGTTGAAAACTTTTTTTTTTTTTTGCAATACTGGGGATTGAACCCAGGGGCATTCTACCTCTGGGCTACAACCCCAGCCCTATTTTTTATTCTTTATTTTGAAGCAGGGTCTCACTAAGTTGCGGAGGGCCTCACTAAGTAGCTGAGGCTGGCCGTGAACCCAGATCCTCTGGTCTCAGCCTCCCAAGTACTGGGATTACAAGCATGCGCCACCACACCAGGCTTGTTGAAGACTTTGATATTGGTTACCTCATTCTCTCATGGGACACAGAAGAACTGTCAAGACTAAGAATGTCAGGCCACCTTAATTGAAATCTTGGAACTAACTAGTTGTGAGACACTGAGGAATTGGCTTAACTTCTCTGGAGCTCAGTTCTCTTGCCTGTAAGCACCTCACAGAGTAGGTATGATGTTACAGTGCCCTGGTGCAGGCTAACCATGAACTAAGAAGAACCTACTGTTGCATTGTTTTCTACTAGGAAAGGACACATGGAATTACCAAGAGTGCATCTAACCAGCACTTTCGTTCATTATTCAGAGGTCTAAATTTCCCCAGTGATGCCTGTAGCTAGGTGACAGGCAGAACCCTGCCATCTGTCCTGGCACTAAACATTTCCAAGATGGCATTGCCATGCTTCGGCTGAAACCCACAAAGCCAGTCTGAGCTGTGGTGTTGGGGAGACCTTATGTTTGGTGATCCCTCCTTTTGATACATACAGAACTTCCAGAGCCAGCTTTGGGAACACAGGCAGGGACCAGGTGAACAGATGAAGGCTGGGCAGTCTGGAGACCAGCAGCAGAGCAGTGCAGACTCTCCCGCTCCTGGGCAGGCCTTTGGGGCATTCAGCCCAGGCTCCTCTCCACATTTCCTCCTGTGGGTGCAGGTTTTGCAAAAGAAAAGGTCATCTGGAAGCAGTTGATCTTTCTGAATCCATCTCAAAGAGATAGAGGCCCTCCCAGCTATGGTCACATAATCAGGAGTCAGAGCCCCTGGAGTCGTTTTTGTTATAGGGCAGACAGTAAGTAGTTTTGCATTGGTTTACAGAAGGTTCTAGGTTAAGATTACTAGTGTAAGGCTGGGCGTGGTGGCTCATGCTTGTAATCCCAGTACTTGGGAGGTTGAGACAGCAGGATCACAAGTTCAAGGACAGTCTCAGCCATGTAACAAGACTCAGCAAGACCCCATTTCCCTGTTTCAAAACAAACAAACAAAAAATATAAAGTGCTGGGGGTGTAACTCGGAGGTAGAATGCCCCTGGGTTCATTCCCTAGTATCTCACATAGATGTGCATGCACACACACACACACACACAATTACTAGTGTAAGCTTCAGCACATTTAGGTTTGAAAACTACTTCTTCTCTTATTGTCTGTGTGCATTTGGATGAGTTTTTAAATCTCTCAGGTTATGTTTCCTTGGTAAAAAAAAATGAGGATAATAATTGTACCTACCTCATAAAGTGATCTTGAGGGTTAAATAAAGTAACATATGCAAAAATGTCATCATGAGTGTAGAGTTTCAGTGATGAGGTGAAGGGAGTCATGAGGATGGACGGTGGTGACGCTTGCACGTTATGAATGTACTTAATACCACTGAACTGTACACTTAAAAATGGTCCAGATGGTAAATTTTGTTATGTGTATCTTAACATAATAAAAAAAAAGTTCAGGAAAAAAACTGTCACCAGAGGTTCTGGAATACTGTAAACACTTGAGGAAGATTAGCTTATTTTTCTTATTGCAGTTGAGTCAAGGAGGTGCAGAAATACTTCTGACGTACTCCAAAGTCGTGTTCTTTGGAACATCAAACATGATTTTCTCATAAAAACCGTGGTGAAGACAGGAGGGAGATGGCTTTAACCATCCTTGGGGACACAATTATCTATCATCCTGACGTGTATTTGCACAGCATGGTGTTGGTGGACGTGGGCAGCGGGAGCAGTGGGCGGGTGGAAGGAGAAGGGAGGAACAGCTGTGGGAGAGGGGGGAGATCCCCACATTTGGTGGTTAGATGTGGAAGAGGCTGCTGCAGGAGTGGGCACTGCTGGCACTGAGAAATCTCCTCTAGGCGTTCCCTGTCAGCTGTTTAACTTATTCTAACTCATTTAATGTATCCCAATCTTGGCCTCATTAAGTCACAAGAATTTTTTTTTTAGAGACTCTTTAGTCTCTCATGAGTAAGGCTCTCAAACAGCACCCCACTCAACTGCCTGCCATGCCTTGGGGCAGGAAGAGTCTTTGCAAAGTCCAGGCTGAACAGCAGTTGATCCTGAACCAGTGATGAGACTTCAGGGATGCAAACATCACCTTTCAGTGAGGCCAGGTGGAAAATTATCCTCCAGTGTTGTCCTGAGCAGAGATTGCAGAGATGGATCTCCCTGGGAGACCTCATTTTCTGATCCATCCTTACATTTCTGACCCATTAGCTAGTAAAGTGAAATCCAATGAAGCATGAAACCAGACACTTCCAGACCATACCATGAATACTGCTGAGAATGTACAGTCAGCAGTCTCTGACTGTAGGCAGCTCTTAGGGTGTCTTCCCAGATCATGGTGTCCCCTGCCACAGAGGGAAGGCTGGACTTCCAGCACCATGTATACTGTGTGACTTCCCCTTTCTAGAACGACTTCTGATTTGGTACTTGAATGATAATTGTTTCACAATAATATCAGCAGCTATCTTGAATGCCTTCTCTGTGTCAGGCACATCACTACATATTTAACTTACATTATTTCATTTAGTCCTCAAAACTGGTTAGTATTACTATCTCTAGTTCACTGATAAGGATACTGAGTATTGGAGAAGATCAATATTTTGTAGGAAATGGAACTGAGACCTAAAGCTAGGTCTGTTTGACTCAAAGCCCTTTGCCTTTGACGCCTAAATGGTGGCTTAAATGAACCGAGCCACAGCATCGACTCCTCGTTGCGCAGGATTGGAGCTACATGTAGATGCATGTGCCAGATAACTATTCTTGACACCTGCCATACCCTGACAATTTATGCCGAGTACAAGTCTGTCTTGGTTCTCTATCTGAAACAGGCGCTATCCCCTTATTTTTGCCCCATGCCTGCCATGATGGCAGTTCTTGCCTTGATACATGCTTGTTGACGGGCATTCTGGTCTTGTAGTTATTGGTTAAGAACTTGACCCTGGAGTCAGATTCTAACTGCTTACTGGATCTGTGACCCTGGGAAAGAAAGTTGCTTAATTTCTCCCAGTTTTCCCGTATGTAAAATGGGGACAGTAACAGCACCTAACTCACAGGACTTTTGCGAAGATTAAATGAGAGAAAGACTTAGAATAGCAAATGGCTCATGTTAGCTGCTTACTATAATTATTCAAACTTGGGAGAGTTCACTGAATGTTAATTATAACTAACAACATGCTAGGAATTTACATACTGCCCACTATAGTCTTTAATTCACTGACTTTCCCTTGGTTTTTCTTTTTTTTGTGTGTGTGTGGTTCTGGGGATTGAACCCAGGAGTGCTCTTCCACTTAGCTACATCTCCAGCCCTTTTTATTTTTTATTTTGAGACAGGGTCTTGCTAAGTTGCTCAGGCTGGCCTTGAACTTGTGATCCTTCTGCCTCAGTCTCCTGAGTTGCTGGGATTACAGACATGCACCACTGTGCCCGGCTGGTTTGATTCTTTAACAAATATTTATTGAGCACTTATTATATAATCACACATTGCACGTATAGAGGTCATGGATGCAGAGAATGAAATAGTTGTCCCTGCTTTCAGGTGTGTGTGTGTGGGGCAGAGTAGATAGTTATAATGTAAACAGATTCATTTAACTCTGTGGGCTAAGAATGCAGGGTTTATCGGGAGCCTGGAGGAGGGATACATGGATCGTCTTTGCTCTTCAAGGGAGGAAGAACAAGAGTTAGCTATATGTGGAAAGATGGGAAAGGACTTCTATGCAGAGAGGAGGTATACCAAAGACACAGAGGTGGGCGACAACAATGTGGGTGAGAGGACCTAGGAGCAATTTGCTGATGTTAGAATACACAGTGTGTGTGTGTGTGTGTGTGTGTGTGTGTGTGTGTGTGTGTTTGTTACTGGGGATTGAACTCAGGGGCATTCTACCTTGAGCTACACCCCTAGCCATATTTTATTTTATTTTTAAACAGGGTCTTACTAAGTTGTGGAGGTCCTTGCTAAGTTGCCAAGGCTGGCCGTGAACCTGCTATCCTCTTGTCTCAGCCTCCCAAGTACTGGAATTACAAGCATGCGTCACCACACCTGCCTTCAATATTGCTTTTTAAAGGCCCATTTCACATTTACTTCACTCATTCACTGATTTATTCATCCATCCACAAATATTTATTAAGTGCTTCCCCTGCCAGGCACTGACTGCTCTAGGCTTAGGAACTAGAAGAGAAGTAAACAGAATAGACAGGGTCACTGCAATTACAGAAGTCTGCAGTGAGAGAGACCGGTATTAACCAAGTGAACATTTGAATCCACCCAACCATCGTCCATCCATCCATCAATCAATCCATTCATTGATTCATCCATCAATCCATTGATCGATAGATCCATCCATCCATCCATTCATCAATCCATCCATCTACCTATGCAATTCCAAAACATGATAAGGGCTATCAGAGAGGATGCTGATGCAGTTCAGTCCTATTTTAGAATGGTTGGTCAGAGATGGCTTCTCAGGAGAAGTGACCTGTAAGCTGACACCCAGAGTTACAAGGGGAGGGCTGTGGGACTGGCGAGGGAGGGACATTTTAGGCACAGAGACCCTTGTTAGAAGAGCTGGAACAAAGCCGGGCATGGTGGCACACGCTTGTAATCCCAGTACTTTGGGGAGGCGGAGACCGGAGGATCCGGGTTCATGGCCAGCCTCAGCTCTCTCTCTCTCTCTCTCTCTCTCTCTCTCTCTCTCTCTCTTTAGTGAGGCCCTCCGCAACTTCGTGAGACCTGGTTTCAAAATAAAGTATAAAAAATAGGGCCAGGGGTGCAGCACGGAGGTAGAATGCCCCTGCGTTCAATCCCCCGGTACCACAAAAAAAAAAAAAAAAAAAAAAAAAAAAGAAGAAGAGCTGGAACAACTGAAGGAAGCCTGGTGTGTCCGGAACAGAGTGAACAGTCATGGTGACCCAACATGCTATTTTATTTACATATTTTGTTTATTATTTGCCCCCTCTGCTATGGTGTAAACATCATGAAGGAAGGTGATTTTGTCTGATTTGTTTACTACTTTATCCCTGTGCCTGAAACAGTGCTTTGAATACAGCTGACACTAAAAATTAGGGAATTAAAACATGAATGAAAGAGTACAGAACACAGAGAGAAGAAACTAGACAGGTAGGCAGGGGTGAGATCACACAGAGTCTGCAGGTTGTGACAGGTGCTTGGGTTTTATTCTTCATGTAGTGAAGTTACAGGAATCTTAACAGAAGAATTGCATGATTTGATGTGTGCTTTACAAGATCAGTCTAACGTTTGAGTGGAGAAAGGATTAGAGGTCAGCAGTTGGTGAATCGAATGCACTTAAAGGGCTGTTGCAGTAACTTGGTAGGAGGGATCATGGTGTGGGTGGCAGTGTGGATGGAGAGAAAGAGATGAATTCATGATGTATTTTGGAGGCAGGAATAATAGAACTTGCTGATGGATTTTTGTGGCTGACTCTTGGATTGATTACATATTTCCCATTTTCTCCTTCTTCCTTACCAGTATAATGCTCTATAAGATAAATCATGTAACATTTATAACATTAATGTAGTTTGGAGTGAAAATGTGCCTACCTAAAAAAACCCTCTATATTTCTTGGCTTCTCTTGTACCTAAGGGTAGCCATGTGATATAGTTTTGGCCAAGATGTACGAGGGACTAGCTGGGCAGAGAATCTGGGAAATCTCTTTAAAGGGAAGTGTATTCAAATGCCAAATAAGATTTCCCCTTTGCTCTTCCTCCTCTTCTTGCTTGAATTTCAGATGCTGGGGTGCAGCAGTCACCCCAAGGAATACAGACAATGAGCATGAGGAAAAAGTCACCCACTAAGGACAGAAAAACAAAAGCCTGATTTGTAATCCAGAACTACTATCTCACCTGGATTGCCCATCTTCAAACTACTTTCCTGAAAAACAAGAACAGAAATAAAAAAACAACAAAATATCAAACTCTTATTTGGTTTGATCATTACAAGTTAAGTTTTGCTTATATACCACCAAACTTATTTCTAATTGATTTTGATAGGATTGATTCAGATAGAAGAAGCAAGAGAGAAATCTAATACCATCCCCCCTCTTGCCCTTTGCAGAGGACTATTTAAAGGGAAGACTGGGTGAGGGATGGATTTATTTATTTATTTATTTATTTATTTATTTATGGGTACTGAGGAGTAAACCCAGGGGCATTCTACCTTTGAGCTACACTCCCAAATCTTTTTTTTTTTTAATTTTGAAACAGGGTCTCTCTAAGTTGCTGAGGGGTTTTCTAAGTTTTTGAGGTTGGCCTCTAACCTGTAATCCTCCTGTCTCAGCCTCCCAAATACTAGGATCACAGGTGTGTGCCACCATGCCTGACAAGGAATGGGTGTGTGTGTGTGTGTGTGTGTGTGTGTGTGTGTGTGTGCGTGTGTGTGTGTGTGTGTGTGTGTGAGAGAGAGAGAGAGAGAGAGAGAGAGAGAGAATC
>PVJS01028262.1:0-25628 GCA_004027185.1 Glis glis
GCTTGTAATCCCAGTACTTGGGAGGCCGAGACCAGAGGATCCGGGTTTGCAGCCAGCCTTAGCTACTTAGTGAGGCCCTCCACAACTTCGTGAGACCCTAAAGAATAAAAAATAGGGCCAGAGGTGTAGCTTGGAGGTAGAATGCCCCTGGGTTCAATCCCCAGTACTGCAAAAAAAAAAAAAAAAAAAAAAAAAAAAAAAAAAAAAAAAAGAAAAAGAAAAGAAAAAGAAAGGGCACATGAGGATGATAGGAAAAAAATTAAGATAAGTTTTTAAAAGCAAGTAGTGAGAAGGCAATGTTGCGTGTGTACATGAGATGAATTGTTCAGTTGAAGAAATAATTCTGAGGGAGACAGAGAATAACCCATACCATAAGTTTAAAGTTGAAACCCTGCAGATGATGTTCATTGGCAAGAGACGAGATGGAGGAATGTTTGATAGAATAGAAAATGCTTTTGAATATGTGGGTTGGAAGACCTGGTGCCTGTTAGCTTACAGCCAGCTGGGGAAACAGCTAAGAGTTTGAGAGCTCAAAGGCTGAGCAGTGAAGATGCTGCTGACAAATCTAGGTCTAGGACTCTGTTTTGTAGGTATGTAGAGAATCCCTGTAACAAAACCCTGAGATAATCAACTTAGAAAGAGGAAGGCTTATCTTGACTCACACTTTGGGGGTTTTAGTCCATGATTAATCGGCCCTGTTTTGGGGGCCTCTGATGAGGTCACATAGTATAGGTAGGGTACATGGCTGAGTGGAATTGCTCACCTCATGGTCAGGAAACAGAAGAGATGAAGAGGAGGGGGCCTGGGTCCAAAGAGTGCCTTCAAGGGCCTGCCCCCAGTGACCAAAAGACCACCCACCAGGCCTCACCTCTTAAAGGTTCTACCATTCCCAATGGTGCCACCCTGGGGGCCAAGCCTTTTAAGATGTGGGCCTTTTGGGGGGCATTCAAGATCCAAAGTATAGCAGTAGGTCCAGGTTCTTCTGATCCTGAGAGCATAGCTAGCCCATTTGGAGCATTATCTACCATACCTGAGGAGGTTTCAAGGGAGGATGGCTACCTGTCTCCTAGTTTTCAATGTATAAGAAGCTGATCCTTTTTGCAAAATAATGTCCCATAGATCTTAAATCAACAAGGGACCATGAGCCTGTTTTCAAAGCTCACGTTTCTTAGAGTAGAAATGCATGTGAAGGTTTTCAACGTTATCTTTGAACAAACAAACTTACACAAAACCTGTTGGAGCAGTTCTAATTGGTTCATAAATGAAGGAACTGGTTACTATATTATTTTACTTTAGATGCAAAACAGCCAAGTATCCTTTTATAACATTAAAATGAGAAAAAATGAGAGAGAATATGGCAAGTCATGATTCATTACTTTGGCAAGTAATAAGCATAATACATTTTTGACCTGCATCTCATTTTCCCATGAGTACAATGTCAACATAGCTGGGAAGGCATCAACTCTGGCACAAACCAGCTGTGCAATCCTGAGTGCACCACACAATTCCTCTGAGACTTGGTTTTTCCATCTGAAAACTGGGCATTGTGTCACCCATTCATCAGACGTGTTGTGTGGAATCAAAGTGTATTAAGTCACTAAGACCGCACCTGCCCTTCATAGGCCTTCAGTGACCAGTAACCACTGGAACTAGCATCAATTACACTACCCATGATGGGTAAAAAAGTCTCAGCAGAGAGCCTGAAATATGCCACCAGCAGCTGTTGTGGCCAGTTTTATCAGCTAAGGTACTTGAAACAGACCCAAAATGCAGTGGACAAAACACAGTAGAAGCTAACTTTCTCTCTGCCCACAGTCCAGGATGGGTGTTCTGGCTCAGGAGGGCTCAGCTCCACAGTCAGCCAGGGACTCGGGCTTCTGGTGGCCTTACTGTCTTTAGTGGTAGCATGACTACTTTTATCATTCCAACCCGAAGGAGGAGAACATGGTCTGCAAGAGTCTGCATGGTCTGCCTGAAGAAGGCTTTAAGGGTCTGGATAGAAGTGGCAAATGCCAGTTATCACCTGCATTTTGTTGAGATAACTTACTCGCCTGGCCACACCTACTTTCTAGGGCAGCTGGGAAATGCACTGTAGCTGGGTAGCCACAAGCCCAGCCGCTGTGGAAAAGGACATAGTTGAGATAGCTTACAATGTCTGCCACACTGGTTTATTACTTGGCATAGTAATGACCACTCGGTACCCTCTGTGCTCCTCACTGAATATTGGTGCTGACCTTTTGCTGGAAATTTCTGATCTGATCTAAAATTCAGGTATGGGTCCTCAGGCACAAAGTATATAAGTCACAGTAATGTGGCTTGCAGGTGGCTATTTGGTGCTATACAGGACACATAAGTACCCATGCTGGACTTGGCTTGGGCTGTGCATTCAGGCCAGGGACAGGGCGACACGGGTCTGGGTAACTGATCTGGTCTTACGAGGTGTCTGTTGTGATTCGCCAGCTCAGTCACAGTGCCAGACGGGTCAGCACGGGGAGGCAGGAATGGCTCTAGGGAATCCAGGAATGGATCTGGGAAGTTGCCTCCTGGGGAATCCATGTGGAGCAGCCGCAACCCAGATATAGGTAACCAGGGCAGGGAGAGAGGAGGCAAGTGACGCAGGCAGGGAAAGTAGGGCTGGCTCCCGGGCGTCTCCAGTCCTGGACGGGGTGTTATGCAGTCAGATGCTGGAGACTAAGACATTTCTCTTGTCTGAACTAAAACAAGGAGTGCAAGCTCAAGCAAGAAGATAAATTAGGGAGTGCGGTTGATGTCTAAAAGTCATCTCAGGTCCCCTACGGCCAGATGGGAGCAAGACACACCAAACGCTCAGCTCCTGGCTCTTGGGCTGTAATTAACTCCTGTGCCTTACTGAATGGAGACAGTGAGGCTTCATATGTCTGCTGCCAGCCAGGATTGGCTCAGGAACTCAGGTGCCATGGGAAGGGAAGCTTTGGTGCTCCCGCTGGGGGGGAGGGGCACGCAGTATTAGTGAATGGCAGAAGTCAGGAAGCATTGACAGATTGGCTTCTGAAATGGCATTGCAGTTCTAGATGCTATAAAAATGTGTTTCATTTAATTTTTAGTCACCCTGCAGTTCTTCAAGAAATATTCAACAAATGTTGGCAGATTCTATCAGTCGTATGAAGGTATATGGATTTTACCAGGTAAAAGACTTAACATTCTGTCTTCAGGGAGCTAGCTGCTTAGCCATTTCCACTAATGTTTCGCAAATCAGTTAATTAGTCTCATGCAGAAGTGAAATTAAGCGGCAGAAGGCGAGATCTGTCTTAGAAGCTGCAAACACAGCTATTCATCTTTGCCCGTTTATCTCGAGCGGGGACCGTGTTGTATGTCATGGAAAGAACAGATGCCAAGACGTATCTGCTGAACTCCTCACTGACGAGCCAAGGCAGAGGCGACATCCTGGGCTGCTGTAAACTTGGGGTGAAGACAGATTTCAGAGCGCGATAAATGGCGTGCTAGCCTTGGCCGCGATGGTGAATTCTGGCGAAGTTGCTTGTGCACGCGTCGTTTCTGAGGCTGGCCCTCGAGGAAGAGCTGCGTCTTGTGCTGTCCCTGTCCACTGAGCCGGGAACTCCTATAGGCACCGGATTGCCCTCCCTCCATCCAGATGTGACATTCTCCCTACAGGCCAAGCCCCACTTTCTCCATCATTCTAGGTTGTTGACAGATCAAACATGGCTCAAAATAAACGAGGCATAGATTGGCCCCTGGAAACTGCAGTAGGATTTGACCCACAGAAAGTCCGAAAAAGCAGGTGAAGGGACCAGCCTGTGAAGAAAAGTTTCCAAGTCATCCCAGGCCTGAGAGATTGGGCTGTGAAGGAGGCCACCCAGAGGCGTGCGTTCCTGTGGACCGTGTGACTGGTTCCCTGATTTCTCCGCAGGGACATGCATGAACTGGAATAGCTCACGGTTCTGAGATGTCAAGAAACTGTGATGAAGTTTTAGAATTCTGGCCCCATATGCATAACAGTGATACATGTGTTTGCAGATTCAACCAACCATGGATCAGAAATATTTGAAAAAAATTGCATCTGTACTGAACTTGTGCAGGCTGTTTGTCATTATTCCCTAAATAATACAGTAGAGCAATTATTTACATAGCGTTTTCATTGGATTAGGTATTATAAAAGAGATTTAAAGTATATGGAAGGATATGTGTGGGTTATATATATACTGTGCCATTTTATACAAGGGACTTGAGTATCCAGAGATTTTGGTATCCACTAGGAGATCTGGAACCAATCCCCTGGGGGTATCCAGAGAGACAGTACATACCCTTTTTCTAAAATAGCAGCAATAAAGGAGCTAAAGGGAATTTTCAGTAGCACTGCCCTGATTACATTATATCATCTTAAATGATGACAGTTGAGAAAGACAGAGAGTCCTTGTATTCATTCAACAAACATATACTGAGTTCCTACTGTGTGCTAGGCACTAGTGTGGAAATTGGAGACACATTCTATGCACAAATTAGATAAAGTTTCTGCCCTTCGGGATTCTGAATGGGGAAGACAAAGGATGAACCTTTGAGGTCAGGTGGTCGTAAGTGTGGTAAAGCAGAGTGCAGTAGCTGAGGAATGCTGGGAGGATGGGCTGGGGTTTGAGAGAGGCGGTCAGGGAAGGCCACTCTGGGAAGGAGGTATGAGAGCAGAGACCTGAAGGAACAAGGCAGGGAGCCATGTGCTCACAGTCGGGGGAAGTGTGTTCCAGGCAGAGGGAACTGCAGGTGTACAGGTCCTGAGGCCAGAGCTGGCTTGCATGGTTGAGGAGTGAGAGAATGAGCAATCGCTTCTCTAGTACAATGCAAATGACACAGGCTTCCTGCACTTAGAGACTGACTCAGAATGAGGTTTCCAGTCTTCTCGTCATTTTGAAGAAATAGAGAGGTCAGGACCAGATCCCATCTGCTATTATCCTGTGAAGCTGGTTAATTTTGTCTTCTTCCCCGCTGTGCCCATATAATTACACCGCAGCCTAGAAAGAAGTAGATTCACTCAATATAGCACTCTCTGTCACCTGTGACCTATTGACTTGTCCTGTGTTATTGTTCGCTTAATATTTCTCCTTTGGTATCCTCACTTTTTAAATTTCTTGCGTATCCTAAGCAACAATATCCATGACAATCCTAATGTGATGTGATAAGTATATTTTCTAGTCACTTAATAATGAATACATATGAGCCTGGGCTTGATGGCACATGCCTATAATACTAGTACTTGGGAGGCTGACACAGGAGGATTGCAGGTTCAAGGCCAGCCTCAGCAACTTAGACTTTCAGCACCCTAACAAGACCCTGTTCTGGAACAACAACAGCAAAATAACTTAAAAAACAAGGGCTGGAGGTATAGCTCAGAGGTAGAATGCCTCTGGGTTCAATCTCCAATGACCATACACACACACACACACACACACACACACACACACATGCATGCACACACACACTACATATGCATGTACAGAGGGTTTTTTATGGTGTTTCTGTTTAGGCTTGGGAATAGCTAGCAGCACCTTCGTGTGTCTCAGGCTTGTGAACCACGTCAGTAAGGGATGGCAAATTTTAAGAGACATTTCAAACACCAAAAGCTGTTCTTTGGTTTTTATACTACACTGTATTGGCAAACAAAAGGAGTTTAGCTCTAGGCAGGAATAATGTAAGAAAAAATAGTAGATGCACAAGTGTAGTTACATCTGAAATACAATTTATGAATCATCACTGCATTAACTGTGATTTATGACTTCCCACAGTGATCAAAAATACATTTCACAACATTAAGGGTTTTTGTTTAGTTGTAGAAGAATAGTTTCACAGCAAGAAAATATATTTTTTTAATAGGAAAACACAACAGGAAGAATTCTGTCGCTTGTGAGGGAGAAGGAAGCAGGGTCAGGCCTCCCTGGCCCGTTCAGCCTGTTTTATTACTTAGCTATGTGAGGCTGTTATTAGTCCACCAAGTTGTCAATTCAGTTTTCTTATGCACATGCAGGAGGCTGTATGCAGAAAAAGTACTTTTTTAGGTCTAAGTGATTTAGTTGTTCGTTTCTCTTTAGTTTAAAGTGAAATTCCCTTGATTGCACAGAATGCCTCAGAACAGTCTACTTAAAAAATAAAATAAAAATAAAAATGAAGTGCAGAAAAAATGGTGAAAATAGTAAATTTTGTTATGTGTATTTTACTACAATAAAAAATGAATTCCCTTTTAAGAGGAACACTCACACTGATTATTTTGTATTTTCCCTTCTCAAGGAATGTCTTTATTTATTTATTTATTTATTTATTTTTTGCAGTACTGGGGATTGAATCCAGGGGCATTCTACATCTGAGCTACACCCCCAGCCCTATTTTTTGTTCTTTTATTTTGAAACAGGGTCTCACTAAGTTGTGGAGGGCCTTACTAAGTAGCTGAGGCTGGCTGCAAACCCGGATCTTCCTGTCTCAGCCTCCCAAGTACTGGGATTACAAGCATGCGCCACCATGCCCTGTTCAAGGAATGTCTTTAGAAAATATTTTTCTTTTTTTTAAACAAAAATATTACTTCTAAAATTATGTGTACCACCACAGTTTTGTACAGATGGTTCGAGGGCATGTGGGCATCCAACTGAGACTGCTCTGGGAATACATAGTTACTCTGTAGAACCTGTCAGTCACTATACAGTAATGTTGACGCTGGTGCCAAGAAATAGTGTGTTTGCTCCAGCCAGGTGTATTTGGAGCAGCTAAGTGCTATTCCTGAAGGAAAGAACTATTGGCTGAGTTCTTATGATGTGTTAGGCACTGTGCTGGGCACTTTTTAAAATTTAGCTCTGACCACCAGGCGCTATGGTGACACCTATAATCCCAGATACTCCAGAGGCTGAGGTAGGAGGATCACACGTTCAAAGCCAGCCTGGGCAGCATAGCAAGACCTTGTCTCAAAATAAAAAAAAATAAAAAGGGTGGGGGATTTAGCTCCGTGATAAGGTGCTTGCCTAGCACTCATGAGTCCCTGGGTTTAATACCCAGTCCTACAAGAAAAAAAAATGAGCCCTTACTATAACTCCATGTAGCACTCTCTCTCATTTTACTTAGGGGGATGCAGCTGGCGAGGGGTTCAGTACTTGGCCCTGGAGTTCTATGGCTAGGTACAGCAGTGCAGCTTCGCGTACTGTTTATACCACACCACCTCCCTCGTGGGCCTGAGAGAGTCCAATGGAACTCAGGTGTGCCTCTGACCCTCGTCCTCACAGAGCGTTGTCAGATTCCTTCACCGGTATTTCTTTCTAATTTTTTAAACAGAAGAAAGACGCCGTGAAGAAAAAACACGATGAAGAAATCAAACAAATAGATGGAGAGAAGACCAAGCAGATTTATAAGAACTGGAAAGAAGATTCGGAGTGGCAGGCATCCCGTGAGTACCCAGAGGCCTCCGTGGCATCTCTAAGGCTCTCAATAAAATGATCACTGTAGGAAGCCCTAGAAAGTGGGTCATTGAGAGCTGTCTTCACACTACATTATGACTCAAATGTTATTACTAAGGGATTCCTCAAATGCTTATGAGCGGCTCTGGAATTGCGGAATGGTTCTCCATTCATCTTTATGCCATCAAAATGATGATATCTCTAGATGATGGAATGCGTGTAGCTATGAAAAACATGCTTCAGAAGAGTGTGTCATGGCCTGAGACTGTGTGTAGCTCTCTTTAGCTTCAAAAAGAAAAAAACATAAAATTTTATGAAGTGTTACTATTTTTGAGTCTAAGTTATGAAGAAAAAGAACTGGAAGGTTCGTAACGTTAACATTCGTTGTCTTGAAGAGGTGGGATTGGACATTATTTATTTCAGTTTTGCTTCTTGTTATTCTGTTTTGTTTTTTCCCCCCAAATTTTCAACAGTGAATGCATTTTTAAAGTTTTATTTTATTCTTTACTAACACATAACAGTTGTTCTTGTGGGGCACAGTGTAACATTTTCATATAATGTAATTTTGCAATCCAAAGAATACAGGAATGACAGGCTGGATATATTAGCATCCCTCTTGTGCCCCTGACCCAATCCTGACCCCTTTTTGAGCTAGTACTGCCAGAGAGGACCCCACAGGAGAACAAGCCAATGCACATGAAGGCAGGCCCAGCAGAGGATGCTCAAAGATGCTGGGATTCATGTTTGAGAAAAGTGTAGGGTTTCCATCCAACACAAAGAAGACTAAACTGCCTGATCTTCTCTTGAGGCAGGTTGAGCTAGAGAACAGGAGTGGCAATATTTGCAGGATGTTGGGAATCCTAAATTGGTCTGTAGTCCCATTACAACCAATGCTATTAAAATGATAATTTTTTTGTGAAACGAAAATATTTGCAGGATCCAATCAGTGGCCTTCTTGGGCTGTACTGAAATCCTAGTATAATGGAATATTTTCTGTATCTCTTTGAAGTAAAATATAACAGGATTTGACCAGTAATGTCTAAAGAGTAAATACACTCAATAAAAATTATTCTTACAGCTGGGCGTGGTGGCGCACACCTGTAAATCCATTACTTGGGAGGCTGAGACCGGAGGATCTGGGTTCGTGGCCAGCCTCAGCTACTTAGTGAGGCCCTCTGCAACTTAGTGAGACCCTGTTTCAAAATAAAGAATATAACATAGGGCTGGGGGTGTAGCTCAGAGGTAGAATGCCCCTGGGTTCAATCCCCTCTAGCACACACACAAAAATAAATACATAAAAAATAAATAAAAATAATTCTTACATCTCTCATTAGAGTCTTTAACATTATGGGGCTGAAACCGAACAAAACACCTTCTATTTTGCAAAGTAATAGTAGAAGGCAGCCTTGGCGTATTTTTACGTGTACTGACATGTTCTACGATTATTAAACCAGGCTTATGGTTAAGCATCCCTTATTTCTGGCAGGCCAATTTATATTTGGTTCAGCTCACGACAGGCTCTGAGCATGAACTGTGGCAAGCTTCGCTGTTCTTCTGAGGACCCTGTCCATGGTCACATGCCACGGAGTGGTCCTGCTTGGTCTTTGCTTTTTACCCAGGACACACTGCATCCTGCACATGAGCATGGGAGGGGTGTGGACACTTGCCTCTTATTATCCCACACCCTGCCAACTTGAATTCTCACTCAGGTGGGGGCTTATTACTGAATCCCTGTGCCTGCCCCAATTTGCCAAGTCAAATAATTGGGACCAGCCTTTGGAAAGAAGGAAAAAGAAATGTATTGATTTGCTAACAAATTGGAGAAACCAGTGAACTTAAGAGTTCAGGAACAAGCCCTGGATTCTCTCTGAACAAAGGAATCAAGTCCCTTTTAAGAGTTAGCTCTTCAGAGTCACGCTGGTGTCTTATCAGAAGGGACACAATTCATGTCTAAATTTTCCTTGGGTCAGTTCAGATCCATAGGCCAGGGTCGTGCAGGGGTGTTTATCAGTAAGGGACACAATTCATGTCTAAGTCTTCCTTGAGTCAGTTTTTATTCAGATCCACAGGCCAGGGTCATGCTGGGGTGTTTATCAGAAGGGACACAATTCATGTTTGAGTCTTCCTTGAGTTAGCTCTTAAGCATATCCACAGGTGCCAGGTCCCCTTCTGTCAGTAAATGGATAAAAACATGTTTATTTGTTAACAGGGGGAGAAGAAAAGGGGGAGAACAAAGGAGGCAAAAGGTCAGTTTTGAAACAGTCCATCTGTTAGCTGCCAGGGTCAGAGCAGCCCTCCATTACAGGCTCATCACTGGGTCTTGCCGACTGCAAGGGATTTTTGCACATGTTCTCCACTTCTATCGCATCCCTCCCTGCTCCTCTTCCTACCCTCGGAAAATCTCCTAGCCCCCAAATGAGGAGAGGAATTCTGCAGTGGGTGCTGGGCGAGCCCTAAGATCTGGATAATAGTCATCAATAGTGATGGAAACTAATACAAGCAGGTGGCAAGCTCTGCGGAGAACCCGCACTGTGCACTGTGGCCCAGCGCTGTGTCTCCTCCTGTCTCTGTGGGCTGATGAGAGCCTTTCTCAACCCCATTGTTTTCCTAGTGAGAAAATCCAAAGCAGCCGATGAGAAGAGACGCTCCTTGGCTAAACAAGCGCGGGAAGACTACAAGAGGTTATCTCTGGCAGCCCAGAGAGGAAGAAGTGGCGAGGGGTTACAGAGTCCTCCGAGCCTTCCACAGAAACCCAGGAGACCTCTCCTTCCACCCAAGCCCCACTTACTATACCAAGCGGGACACAGTCCGAAGCCTCTTGGGTAAGAAGCTACAGAGGGCTCAACGTGTAGCATTGAGATGGGCCAACAGAGCTCCACTGCGTGCCCTGCCATGGGTGTGGGACAGCAGCTGGCTCACCTCTCACCCTGCTTCCTGGGATTCCTGATCTGGCATTCACCCGTTTCTCATCTGGGAAATATCCACAGTGGTTCTGATTAGTACACCCCATACCATGGTGGAGATGGGTGGCCAGTCAGATGACTTCCTGTGCCCTCCCCGCCCATGGCTGCAGGAGAGCCAGTGATGCTCGAGATCGCCCCTAGTGGTAGAAGAAGAGTAAAGCCGGACCCTAAGGGGTTGAACACTTTGATGCCCTCACTAGGGAGTCCAGGTGTGATGGCAGTTCTCATTCCCAGATACATAGTAACATTCACGTCTTGAGAATTTGTAAATGCTCCTTTTTTGAATGAACTCTTTATTTGGGGAAGATGGTTCCTTCACCCCCCCCCAGGCTGTGGGGGCATTAGGAAGAAAAAATTGTTTTAGAAAATCACTGAAGAAAAGTATAGGGATAGCACAGCAGAAACCCCCTATCTCTCATGTTTACTGATAAAAAATTATTTCTTCATGCTACTGATATTATAGTATTTTAATATTCTAATATCTATTTATTTATTCATTCTGTGATGCTGGGGATCAAACCCAGGGCCTCATGCAAGCTAGGTAATCTAATATTCTAATATTTAGAAAGAAAATGTAGGTGGAGAGGGGAAAAATGAGGATCGAAGAAGGGAACAGTTCAAATAAGGTTACATCCATATAAGGTTTCACTACCAGTTTCACTAACATGTACGGGGAGGGAGGAAGGAGAAAGGAGGGGTGGGTATATGGAGGGAAATATACCAAGTAATATGTGCAGGTACATTTGTATCACTTTGAATCTTTTTATGATGTGTAATTACATTGCACCAATAAAAGTATAAAAAAGGAAAATAATAATAATTACTGATTGAATGAACCAGAACTGCCTATATCCTTGCCTTCTGAAATAAAAACCAAAAAAAAAAAAAAACAGCCGGGCATGGTGGTGCACGCTGGTAATCCCAGTACTTTGGGAGGCAGAGACCGGAGGATCCGGGTTCGCGGCCAGCCTCAGCTCTCGCTCTGTCTCTCTCTGTCTCTCTCTCTCTCTCCTTAGTGAGGCCCTCCGCAACCTCGTGAGACCTGGTTTAAAAATAAAGCATAAAAAATAGGGCCGGGGGCATAGCGCGGAGGTAGAATGCCTCTGTGTTCAATCCCCGGTACCGCAAAAAAAAAAAAAAAAAACCCCAAAAAACTTCCTGGTCAGAGTAGAGCGAAATGAAAAGCAAACAAAAATCCCCCTTCTCTTGGAGTCAGTACTTAGCAGCAAGGTTTTTTTGTTACTTTCCTCAACAGAGCTTATGACCTCAGAGGAAACACAAAGATGGACCTTTTTTCTCTACAGTAATTATTTTTACCTACTCAACTGAAAAGTTCCATTTTGAGATGTGGAGACCAACACTAAATGACCATGTTCTACAAAGCGACAGTTGGGGGAATGATATTTTTCTTTATGGACCACAGAACAAGGACAATAGTCAGGAGAAGGGCCTCTCCTGAGTGTTGTGAACAGGTTCTAGAGGTGCGTGTGCCTCCCACACACAGTGCTGGAGCTTGTCTGTGTGCACACTGGCCACAGAGCCTGGGACAGGGCTGTCTGTGTAGCTCATTCTGATTCTCCAGTGTCTTCCAAGGGTAGCATGGGAATACGACTTGCCAGGTGTCACTTTTCCACAATATTTTTCAAGCACAGTGCATTTGATTGACAGCAATGAAGGTGGCCTTTAAAGAAAGGGCTGTTCTTGTTGTAGACTGTGCTCAGTTCATTTTTTTTCCAACTTAAGACATGGCATGAAGTGCTTCTTGTGTGTCAGACAGGATGATGTTGGGCCTGGGACTCTAAACAGTGATGACAGAGGTCAGCCAGGAGCCAGCCCAGGAGACAGAGACTAGCTCCTCCAGTGCCTTTGGAGTTTTGGTCCAACTCGAAGGATTTTGTGAAGGAAAAGAACCTAATTTGGAACATAGTATGAGAATACATTATATAATCTCATGTGTATGTAGTGTCTGCTTTCCAGGAAAGTCAAATGTTATAGGATATTTTTTTCCTGAAAATCATGAGATAATATATACATGAATATGCATAGGTACGTGTATATATGTGTATCTGACATATATGTCACATGTAACTCATGGTAGCATATGTTTCCATGAAAAGCATAAAGAGCCATAAGTGAACTTACATTACTGGAAGTTCCAGAAGCTCATCTAAATTCTTTTTTTTTTTTTTGCGGTACTGGGGATTGAATGCAGGGGCGTTCTACCTCCGCGCTACGCCCCCGGCCCTATTTTTTATACTTTATTTTGAAACCGGGTCTCACGAAGTTGCGGAGGGCCTCACTAAGGAGAGAGAGAGAAACAGACAGAGAGAGAGAGAGCAAGAGAGCTGAGGCTGGCCGTGAACCCGGATCCTCCGGTCTTTGCCTCCCAAAGTACTGGGATTACAAGCGTGTGCCACCATGCCCGGCCAGCTCATCTAAATTCTTTGTGGTTGTTTTTAAGGTGAATTCTGCTCAGAATTAATGGGTTATTGATTAGGACGTGGAAATATGTTTATTACATTGCAATATTGCTTTTTATAGTGAAAATCTACTCACATACCAGAACTTAAAAGTCCTGCCACTGAATTTATTTCAAAATGATGCTGTTGCTTATTTTTTCTTCCCAATCTTCAAACAATCTTCTCCCTTTAACTTTATATTTCTGAGGATGTCTTTTAGCAGAACTAAACATCTTCAAAGTGTGTGAGAGAAGACAGCAAGTCAGGGAGGTTAGCAGAAACAGAGAAGGAAGAGAAGAATCAAATCATGAACATGTCAGGAAAGAAATTTATCTTCTCACCTGTAATTTCTTTTATTTGCAAGGACATGCTTTCCAGGAAAATAGTGCTGGGGGTGTATTTCAACTTTTTAATGGTTATCTTCTGAAATTTTAATTGAGAGTTAATGGACCTTCTAATTCCTATTAAAAATGAATTTAAATCTATGTTGTGACACAGCAGTGGCTAATACCTATGAGTAGCCCTTTAGGACTGGAAGGACAAATGACAATTTTACATTCTTTCCTCTGTCTGCCCTTGAGGAGTTGTATAGTGGTGGTGTGTAGCGGGGCCAACCTTCCATTGATTCAGCCCATATAACAGATTTTGAGAGGTATATAAGTCCATTCCCTCTCTATATACATAAATATATACACACAAAATATTCATATATATATTCATATATATATGTTGAGGTATATACAATTCCCCCTCATATATATTACATATATAGATACACATGTATGTATATGTGTGTGTGTATACATGTACATACACAGTTGTCCCTCAGTATCCCTGGGGGATTATTTCCAGGATCCCTGAAGATACCAAATCCAAGGATGTTCAAATCCCTTCTATAAAATGGTACAGTATTTGGTATAACCTAGGCAATCCTACCCTACATTTTAAATCATCTCTAGATTACTTATAATGCCTAGTGTACTGGCCAGAGGAACATTAGGTATTATAAGTCCCAGGCCAGAGGCCCAAATCCAGCAGGGGTGGGGTCTCAACAAACCAGGTCTGGCCAGTGCCCCCTCCAAACCCAGAAAAGATAATGATGGAAAGAAGAAAAAGAACTGGAATCAATATGGCCATATGGGGAAGGCAAAGGGAGACGGGGCATCTCAGTGCTGTCTTTGGAGTGCTGACAGGCGGCTGCGTAATTAAGCTGACTTAGCCCAACTGTGGTCTGGTCGGTCATTCTCTCGGTTCTAGTTCTGCAGGGGGCTCTAGAGACGTCCTCGTCACTTGAAGGGGCAATTTCCACTTGTTTCTCAGGATGCGTATCAGACCTGTGATCCTGGAAGGGGCAGTTCAGTTCCATGAAATGGCTGCTCCTGCTTAGGGGGCAGTGTTGTCTCATAATGGGGTGATGAGCCTGCCCCCCACCTCCCTGGAAGGTGTAGGATGACGACCGGAGATGTCTGGGTGCCACTCCGGGGGTCTGAAATGGGATGCTGCACGTCTTGCCTCAGCCTTGAAGGGGGACAGGATGGGTTAGGTAAATTTAGGGCTAATAAACCTTGTACTACCAGATTTTAAATGAACACTCCTTAAGTGTTCATTTGCAGAGCTGAGCAGGGATTTGACCCAAGGTTTAAGGTAATGAATGAGACAGATACAAAATGCAGGCTGAAACGCTAAGCTTTATCCTGCTTTCTGTGTCCTTTCAGGCCTCTGCAGGCCTAGGTAAAGAGTCACTGCTTTTAGCAAAGGCAGTCTTTCTATAAGTCCTTGTTATACTGATACAATGTAAGAGCAATGTAAGTAGTTATTATACTATATTATTTAGGGAATAAACAAAAAGAAAAAAATCTATGCATGCTCATTACAGACATAGTTTTTTTCCGGATATTTTCAATCCATCATTGATTGAAGCCCAGGATGCAGAACCCGTGGATAGGGAGAACCAACTACATATATACAAGTATATGTATACACACACACACACACACACACACACACACACACACACACGTATATAAAAGACATTTGCGGATATTGTTTTCCAATTAGTTAACTCTAACTTGAACACTGTTTTACAAATTACAGAAACCAGGGAGTGACGAGGACAGCATCCAGCTCCGCCAGGCAGGACATCATCCAATGGTTCAAAGAGGAGCAGCTGCCCTTGCGAGCAGGCTACCAGAAAACCTCAGACACGGTTGCTCCCTGGTTCCATGGTGAGTGTGGAGATGGCCTCTGATGGCCTACGAAACTGTGCTAATCCTCCAGGAAGGCAGAAAGAATCAAAGCTTCCTTTCATTTGCGCTGCCCCAAAGGAGTCTTTCACATTATTTTCACAAAGCAGGTTTTCAGAGGTTTCTCAGGGAGCTGCCTCCTCATGCCTGTTTAGAAAGCAGTCGGCATTCACGGTCACTGTGCACTGTAGGTTTTCATCCCACAAATACAGCGCCTCGGGGTCGGTGGGAAAAGCAGGGCTTCCTGCCGACTCCCACGAGGGCGCTGGATTGGGATTCCAGCCAATGGGGACGGTCTTCCTTCTGCCCCAGAGTCTGCTGTGGCTGCTGCACGTGGTAGGACGAGAAGCGGAAGTTCGGGCGTCTACCCAGCTCTCCATTCATTAGTTTCTTGGAGCAAACGATTGTCTTTCTGTGTTTCAGATCAACTTATTTGGGCCTCATTTTCTGCATTTTGGAGTTGCACTTTGTAATCTTTCATTAAAAATTCCGTGGCTTGACTCCCTTGTTTCTGCATTGTAGTTAAGGATGCGTGGTGGATTGGTTGGATCTTGAGCAGGTATTAGCTAATAAATCAGTTCTGTATTTGACCCAAGAGACGTGACTAATGGAAGCCTCTCTGTCTGCTCAGATCATACTTCCACTGACCTCTAAGTTTCTTGGATTTCAAGAAAAGGCTGTGGCTTCCAGAAGCCCTCAATTGGTTTCTTTCTTTTTAGTTTTTTTTTGTGTGTGTGTGTGCATGTTGCTGGGGATTGAGCCCAGGGACATTCTATCTCTGAGCTACACCCCCAGCTCTATTTTATTTTTTATTTAAAAACAGGGTCTCACTGAGTTGCTGAGAACCTTACTAAGTAGCTGAGTCTGACTTCGAACCTGTGATCCTCCTGTCTCAGCCTCCCAAGTACTGGGATTACAGGTGTGCGCCACCATGCCCAGCCCCTCAGTTGGTTTCTATAAGGCTTGTGTTTGGGGTTGATGGTGTATCTCAGTGATAGATCACTTGTGTAGGACACACATAGGCCCTAGGTTGGATCCCCAGCATCACACACACACACACACACACACACACACACACACACACACATAAATAAATAAAAAATAAACAAAAACTGTGAATTGAACTAGTTGGCTAAATATACAAAAAGGTGCTTTAATACAAAAAATAAAAAGTTTCTCCACTTAGCATGCTTGTCCTACAATGTCTCAGTATGAATTATATTTATTTAAGGCAGATCTGTAAGTAGTATCATCACAGACATAAATAGGCCACAAAAAATAAGCTCCCAAGCACACATCATGGCAAAGTCTTCTAAAAAAGAACACAATTATTTGTGATGGACTGTCTCCTCCAGGGCTGATTTGCAGTCACAGTGTTGAGTGGAACTGTCTGCTGTCCTTTGGAAACATGTGCTCTTTGGCCATTAGACTTTGGTGATTGTCCATCGCTGGAGGAATCTGCTCCTACTTCCAGGACCAGGTGGCAAGCCTCCTTCCTTTCTGTTCTGCTTTGAAGATGATGTCAAAGATGAACAGAAAGAGCCTGGCCAATTCCACATGTACTCTCCGGGGCTATCTCTGCTGTCTGATTCTGCCTTTTTCTCCTTGTAAGATAAGCCCTAAGGAAATTAGCCATTTTTGTGTCATTGGGCAAAAGATGCTGTTATACCTGATCACAAGGATGGTGTTTTCTTGTTTTTTTTTTTTAACGGCAGGGAATATAAAGTTGAAAATGTTGGCTGATGTTATTAAAAATTCTGGTACCGGAACCAGCAGTTCTATTTGAAACAGTTGCTGAAAGCTAGGAAGATACAGTTGGACTAAAAATCGAGTTGGAGCTTTGGTTAAAAAATATGACTCTTGAGTTTCATGTATAACTTACAAGTGTGTCATTGTTATTGATTAGTCTTCATTTCTACAAATTCTTATCATAGTTATCAGCAAAATAAATAATATAATAAATAAATACATAGCCCTAGGGTTACTATAAATCCTTACCTTCGGGTTTAGGAAGACAAAATTTCACATGTTCTCATGGTAAAGAGACGATGAATCACACTTTATGCCTTTGAAATACAATGGTTTATTCAGCAGGAACCCTGTTTTGAAATATGGTGATGGTAGTTCTGTACTGTTTTATCATTTTCTTTTCTCTGTCATTTACTTTGTGAATTACCCTTCTTAAGACACCGTTTTACTCACCTAAGTCTTTACTCCTCAAAAATCCATATTTTCATCATTTCTTTTTTTCATGGTCACCATAACTATTTTATTACATTATAATAATTAGGAGCAGTACAGTTCATGACAAAATATTACAAATTTCAGATTACTTCACAGCACATACTCCTATAAACATTTAAAAGTTAATTTTAGGCCGGGCGTGGTGGCGCACGCTTGTAACCCCAGTACTTTGGGAGGCGGAGACCGGAGGATCCGAGTTTGCGGCCAACCTCAGCGTGCATGCGCGGGCGCGTGCGCTTTATCTCTCCTCTCTCTCCTCTCTCTCTCTCTCTCTCTCCCTCTCCCTCTCCCTCTCCCTCTCTCCCTATCTCTCCCTCTCTACCTAGTGAGGCCCTCTGCAACTTTGTGAGACCCGGTTTCAAAAATAAAGCATAAAAAAATAGGGCCGGGGGCGTAGCGCGGAAGTAGAACACCCCTGCGTTCAATCCCCGGTACCGCAAAAAAAAAAAAAAAAAGTTAATTTTAAGTAAAAGAGTGGTCATTTTTAAATTTAATGTTTGATATGACCAACATTCCTAGATCAGCGCAACCAAATGATGGAAAATGACTGGATCACACTGCATATGTTCCACAAAAAAGCACAATGTACAAAATGTGCATGTTTCCATTTACACTATACAAAAATAGTTAAAATACATTCCAGGTAAACATGTTACCTTAAGAAAGAGTACTAGTAAGAGATCGGCACTCAAAGAAAACAATGGGAAAGTATTTTCAACATGAAAATACAAGACAGTGGAACTGGAAACTTTCATCTTTTCCTCTTAATGAAGCTTTAGACAGGGACGGGGTGGGTAGGAGAGGGCAAGGGAAATGGCGGCTACTGGATTTCAGATTTTTGTGGTTGGGCAGAAGGCGGCTGTGCTGTCTGTTGAGAGAAGGAACATAGGAGGACAAGGAGATTTAGGGAAGCGGAGGAGAGAGAGGATAATGAACTAATTTGGGATGTGATGAGTTTGAAACATGTTTCCGGAACTCATGTGAAAATATCCATTTGGCAGTCAGAGAATGGATCAGTACTAAGGATAATAGACTAGAGTCACCAGCATATAATGAAAAGCATGGGAAGGGATGAGCTTTTTCCAAGAGTGAGTTAGAAAGAATGACAAGAGAAGAAGACCAAGGACAAACCCTGAGGAGCACAGATGCCGGATGGCAGAGGAGAACCTGCAGAGTCGCTGTAGGGGCCACAGCAGGTACCCCAGAGCTTTGTCTCTGGCCTCCTTTCCTTGGGAACCTGGTGAGGCAGAATGATGTCTGGCTTCTAAATATCCCATGAAGGTGCATATTCTATAATCAGTGCAATTTGGTCTTGCCACTGAATTCCTAGAAGTCGGGTTTTCATGAAAATCCCAATATGAAGAGATCCAGGCATGGAGGTGCTGAATTCTACTTCCTGAGCATCTGGATATATCAAATCTCCCCACATCTACTCCTCTCTCTGCAAGAATTTAAACTCTGATTTCAATGTGCATGCATAGAACCAACGAGCCTCAACTCTCACTGGACTTTTGCTCCCATAAGGGAACTTTTGCAAGATCCCTGTCTTAGTCAATTTTCCAAGCAATAACAAAATACTTGAGGCTGGGTAGTGGATAATAAAAGAGGTTTATTTATTTAGCTCATGATTCCAGCAGTCCAAGAGCTCTGGTACTGGCATCTGCTCAGCTTCTGTTAAGATCCATGTGATGCTCAACTCATAGTGGAGAAGAGGAAGGGGAAGTAGCTGCCTGCAGAAGAACCAAGCATGTGGGGTGGTGTCACTATTTTACAAGAGCCCACCCTTGAAGAATGAATCCATTACGGTGAGAGTGAGAACTCACTCTGCCAGTCCCAAGACAGACAGATGTCAGGGTCAGTCCCACTTAATGACTTAACCCCCCTGAATGGCCCCACTGAGCCTCCCAACACTGCAGCACTGAGGAATTACGCCTCGACATGAGCTTTGGTGGGAGCAAAACATATTCACACGATAGCACACCCCTCCATAATATTCTTCAGCTCTTTTTCATGTTTGCTTAGTTTCCCTTAACACCATTTGTAGCTATCCCCTGGATTAATGTGGTGTTAGGGCCCAGATGAAATGAAGCTCACTTGCTCCCCGTCTCTGGACTGCTTCCCACGTTCCTGAAGGTTTGGGGCCACAGACCTGATTCCAAGTCATGCGCACTGGGTCCTCCCCAGGAGGCTTTTCTACTGGTTCCTTGGGAAGGACCCCACCCCACCTCTACACATTTGTAGCCTGTCTTCCCACACCATGTAGCCACAGAACTGTGGGCACCTGGGAGCTCCACTGGAAGCAGCAGAGGACATTATGAAGGAATTCTGTAGTTTGTATTTTAATATTTTCAAATGCAATTACTTTTAGTTAATTTGGGAATTCTGTGCTTAGAGTCATTTAGGAGGAGGACTGGTGGAACGCTGCAGTGTTTGCCTTCAGAGCCCCTGGCCTTGCTAAGACCCTTCAATAGAACAAGGTCCAGACCTCACTGTCATGTAAAAACCAGGATCATTTGTGTCAGTCTCTCTTCCAGCCTCCCAACCGGTCTCCATCTTTCCTCTCCTGTCCCCCACCGGCAACATAATCAAATTTCAGTGAAAATAAAACTCCTCCCCATGACCCACAGATGCCTACCTGATCTGCCTCAGACCCATTTCGGATCACTGTCCTTGCCTCCTTCACCGTTCTCTCTCCACCATGTGTCTCCCACCTGTCCCTCAGATACTTCACACTTGCCCTACCTTAGGGTTTTGCAATTGCTCTTCCTGCAGACTGTCCCATAGCTGCCTTCTTAAGGCACTAGCTCACATGATTGAGGAGGCTTGGCAAGTCCAAAAACTAATGAGGTAGGAGGGCCAGCTAGAGATGCAGAGAAAAATGGCAGCTTGAGCCCAGAGGCAGTCTGCTGGCAGGATTCCTTCTTGCTCACAGAAGTCAGCCTTTGTTCTAGTAAGACCTTCAGATGAGTACATGAGGCCTACCCACATGTTACACAGTCACCTGCTTCACACAGAGTCCACTCATTTCAATATTTATCCCATCCAAAGGAAAATAAACATCTTTACAGAAACATCAAGAATTATTTGACTAAGTATCTGGGCACCATGGCCCAGCCAAGTTGACACATAAAATTAATCATTAGAGCAGCTTGCTTGGTAAGAATCTGTGTGCCTGCATACATGCCCTGGTAAGAATTTGTATGCCTGCATGCACTAGCCAACATTCATATTAAGAATCATTCTTTAATAGAAGCTAGATTTAGGTTCTCAGAGTGTAATTGGGCAAAGTCACCTAAGAATCCTCACATAGGCATGAAAAAGAACATGCAAATTTGGTTTTCTTCCCTCTTCCTCATTTAAAAAAATTGGTATTTCTTAAGAAATACTTGACATACAAAGTACAGAGAAAAATGTAACGAATATCAATGATACAACAAATGTTAGACCAACTGTCCATATGTAATGAATGTTACCAGCCTTACCTACTTCATCTCTATTGTTTAAAAGATAAAACCTGACATGCAGAATTAAGGGCCCTTTTCTACTCCCCTTTTTATTCCATTTCCTTTCCTTATCTCTTTCTGAAAGGGTAAACCACTCTTTTGAAGATGTATTTCCCGTTTATTTTTTAATACTGTGAACATATTTCTGTGTTTGTATTGTGTTTTAACATTTACATAGTATCATGTTACACATCAACATTTGCTAACACCATTATGTTATCTAGATTTATCTTTGTTTATAAATATAGACTCATTTTTTTTTTTTTTTTTTTTTGCGGTACCAGGGATTGAACCCAGGGGCGTTCTACCTCCGCGCTACACCCCGGGCCCTATTTTTTATACTTTATTTTGAAACCGGGTCTCATGAAGTTGCGGAGGGCCTCACTAAGTAGAGAGAGAGAGAGACAGGGAGAGAGAGAGAGAGAGCGAGCTGAGGCTGGCCGCGAACCTGGATCCTCCGGTCTCCGCCTCCCAAAGTACTGGGATTACAAGCGTGCGCCACCACGCCCGGCTTAGACTCATTTTTTTATTGTGCAGTGTTTTATTATATATGTTATATACATATATCATTATTTATTCATCCCTTCTCCTAGATTTGGTACAATTATTTTACCATTACAGAAAATGATATAGTATATACCCTTCTATACACCTCATACACATATAATTTTTTCAGAGACTATATCATGAAGTGGAATTGCTGGAAGGTAGGGTATGTGCCTCTTTAATTATATAGGTTGCATATACCTAATCCCAAAATCTGAAACCTGAAATACTCCAAAACTTGAGCTGACATGTCACTCAAAAACTTTCAGATTTTGAAGCATTTCATATTTCAGATTTTCAGATTAGAAATGGTCAAGTCAGCCGGGCGTGGTGACGCACGCTTGTAATCCCAGTACTTTGGGAGGCAGAGACCGGAGGATCCGGGTTCGCCGCCAGCCTCAGCGAGCGCTCTCTCTCTCTCTCTCTCTCTTTCTCTCTCTCTCTCTCTCTCTCTCTCTCTCTCTCTCTCTCCTTAGTGAGGCCCTCTGCAACTTCGTGAGACCCGGTTTCAAAATAAAGTACAAAAAATAGGGCCAGGGGCGTAGCGTAGAGGTAGAACGCCCCTGCGTTCAATCCCCGGTACCACACACACAAAAAAAGGAAATGTTTAAAAAAAAAAAAAGAAATGGTCAAGTCTATGCAAATATTTCAAAGCTCTCAAATCTGAAATACTTCTGGTCCCATGCATTTTGGACAAAGAATACTCAGCCTGTGCTAAATATTGCCAAACACCCCCCAAAGTAAACACACACACACACACACACACACACACACACACACACACACACGAAGTATCTATACCACATATCATATATATTCCTACAACTACACTTGAGAGTTTCTGTTTTCATACACACTTGCCAGCACTTGGTATTACCAAATTTTATTTTCTTCTTCTGGGTCCACAGTAGAATCTTCTTATTAGAATTTGCACTGGTTTGTAGTGAGGTTGAGCCCCTCCCATGTTTGCTGGTGAGATGTTTATCTTCTGTAATTACTTCTACAGATCTTTTGAGCATTTCCCCAGTGAATTGATTTTTTAATTCTGACTTATAGGATTTTATATATTCTGGATATTAATCCTTTGTTGATTATATGGGTTACATATATCTTCTAGTCTGTGATTTATCTTTTAACTTTTTAGCACATTAAAATTTTTTATTTTTAATTTTATTGGTGCATTGCAATTCTACATCCCAGTGAGGTTCAATTTGTTAAAACCATACACGCACACAGCGCGTCGTGACTTCCCTCCATATCCATCCTGCTCTCCCCTCCTCCCTCCTCACAGGAGTTAGTGAGATTGGCAAAAATACCTTCTCATCGTTCTGGCACATTTTGAAGCACAGAAATTTTTCGTTTCAATGTGGTTGCATTTAGCTCTTTTTCCTTTATGCTTTTTTGTTGTTGTATCATGCATAGCCCATCTGTAATTTATTTTTGAATATGATATGTGGTATAGCGACTTCATTTATTTATTTATTATTGTGTTAAAATACACATATAAATTTTGCCATCTTAACCATTTTGAAGTGTAAAGTTCAGTTTTAGTGTTTTTTTTTTAAATATATAGTTATGTGTTGTCTCTGTGCCATGGATTAACCTGAAGTGTAAATTTAAGGTCTTCTTATATCTTTCTGAGCCTGTGCCTTTCCTTGGGATATGTGGTCAATTTCTGATTTTCACAATCTACGTGTATTTTTATTTTTTTGGTATTGGGGATTGAACCCAGGGGCATTCTACCTCTGAGCTACACCCCCAGCCTTATTTTTTTGTTGTTGTTCTTTATTTTGAAACAGGGTCTCACGAAGTTGCGGAGGGCCTCACTAAGTAGCTGAGGCTGGCCACAAACCCCCAATCCTCCTGTCTCAGCCTCCCAAGTACTGGGATTACAAGTGTACGCCACTATGCCCAGCTTACGTGTTTTTTTGTTTTGTTTTGTTTTGTTTTGTTTTGTTTTGCTGTACCGGGGATTGAACCCAGGGACATTCTACTTCCGCGCTACACCCCCGGCCCTATTTTTTATACTTTATTTTGAAATCAGGTCTCACGAAGTTGCGGAGGGCCTCACTAAGGAGAGAGAGAGAGAGAGAGAGAGAGAGAGAGAGACAGGGAGAGAGAGAGCTGAGACTGGCCGCGAACCCGGATCCTCCGGTCTCCACCTCCCAAAGTACTGGGATTACAAGCGTGTGCCACCACGCCCAGTTTATGTGGTTACTTTTGAATGTCCTAGTCTTTCATGTCTAGCTATCGAAGTGGAAAAAAGAGAAAAATGAAGGAGGGTAGTCAGATCACTGAGGTATGAGCTGTGTTTTCTCCTCTGTAAATGAGGATAACGATGATATATGTCATGGGGTTGTTTTTAGAAAGCAAATCAGCAGTATGTGTGAAGCGCTCAGAACGGCCCCTGGGACGGAGCGTTTCTGTTGTGGCTTATGGGAACTGTGCAGCTCAGGGATGGCTTCACCCTTCCTGTCCTCCCTGCCTTCCCATTCATCATTATCCTTACCCTGCCACAAAATATCATTTTGAGTAAGAATGTCATATACAAGGAATAAATGGCTCTTGAGTAAAATAGATCTTAATTACTACAAGAACTGTCCTATGCTCTGTCCACAAGTACTTATTTAAGTCTGCCCTTAAAAAGTCAGGAAGTCACCTCAGAAGGCAACAGTGGACAAGAAGGACAAGAGGCACCAGCAGAGAATGAAGCTGTTTGGGAAGTTAGCAGTTCAGGGCAGGTGAAGGCTGAGCTGGGGGCAGAAAGGATGGTTGGGGGAGGTAGGAGTGAGTCCTGGAGTCGCTACAGTACTGCCTTCCCCTTTCTCGTGTATAATCTTCTGGATACTGTAATTAAGTCTATTCCGCTTTGTTTCAGTGAGAAGAATTGTTTACTTCTGTCTTTGCATCCTTGATCCCTTCTCAACCTGTTGTCCTGAACTCCAGTTTTCAGTTCAGGACTATCTTGGCCCTCAAATACAATCCTTTATTTTTTATTACTTTTATTCTTTTTTTAAGTGTTAAGTGTTTATTTTTTCTTTTATTGGTACATTGTAATTATACATCATACTGAGGCATAGAGTGATAGGAATATCCACGCACACATCTCTTAGAGCATTTCCTTCTGGGTCTGGGTCCCACCTCCCTCCCTCCCCTTCTCTGTACATGTCTTTGAGATTGGCATTGGTAATTTAATATACATACATAGCGTTATTTCAACTGCTGCCTTCTTTACATCTCTGCCCCTCTCCTCCCTCCCCTAATCATTCCACTGGAGTCTCTGCTTCTTGCATCTGGTGACCATATTACAGCAGTCTTTAAGATAGACCTACTTTACCTCTGTCTGTAAAGTAAGTGATAAGTGTCAGAAAGTCCCCTGGCTAACTGTCATGTCCTGCTGACAAAGTCGCCCTCCCTCATCTGGCTCCTGATTATAAGTCTCCAAAGTGTATAGGTATATAATTAATTATACCCACTAACATGCTCCGAAGCCTCCTAGAGAAATGTCAGGGAATAAATAAGATTGAAGTTTGAAGGTCTGTCCAGAAACCCACGCATTCATTCTTCATTCTGTCTATCAACATTTTCCTACTCCCCCTAGATAGATGGCAGTGTGTAGAAGCTTAGAAACTGGCAGGGACTGGGGGTGGGAAGGTGGGTGGAAAGACAGAAATAAATGTATAAGCACATTTCTGATTTAGGAATTTTCCAGTTGTTTCTGTTGTTAGAGAATCCACATGTTTGCTCTTTGTATGCCTGGTTGCTCATTATCCCTCTGAAGTGTAATTAACACTTTCTTATTCAAATGTGGAAACAACTATAATATTGATGAAATGGCTCACTCCTTTCCATCCTTACTTGTTTCTTATAGATGTCTTTCGCTGCCATGACACATAATTGAGCCTGCCCTCTCAGTGCCTTCGCCCAATAGTTTACATTTTAAGCTACTTAAGAAGCAAATCCTTTTAACTCCAGTGGGCTACCGACAGAGTTTATACTGCCCCTCTTTTAATTGCTTGCATTCTTTTTTTTTTTTTTTTTTTGCAGTACTGGGGATTGAACCCAGGGGCATTCTACCTCCGAGCTACACTCCCAGCCCTATTTTTTATTCTTTATTTTGAAACAGGGTCTCACTAAGTAGCTGAGGCTGGCCGCGAGCCTGGATCCTCCTGTCTCAGCCTCTTAAGTACTGTGATTGCAAGCTTGCACCACCACACCCAGCTAATTGCTTGCATTTTTTTTTTTTTTT
>PVJS01028263.1:0-25636 GCA_004027185.1 Glis glis
ATAAAATATAAAAGAAACCAAGCACAAAGGTGAGTTCAAGATTTTGCTTAAGAAAGAAATTCTATTCTGGGCACTTTGTAATTCTATGTAAGACCTTTTTGAAATGTAGAAGCAGAAGCAGAAACCATTCTCTTAGCTTTCTCTCTTTTTCTTCACATTTTATAAAACTGGAGTTTTATTGCTAGATAATATGGTAAAAAGATTCATTGTAAGGGTTATCTAACAACGTTGGTGGTGTTGATGAATAGTTGCAATTAATACATTCCCTTAATTAGTCTGATACCCAGAAGATGCACCTGGCAGGTCATTTTAATACTACAATTGATTTATAGCTGCTAGAAATGATTTTACCAGCTATCTTCAGAGAGTACAATTAGAGTGGATTTCATTTTTTTATGCATTTTCACTGAGGAATAAACATAAAAGGTCTATGTAATTCAGAACAAAGCAGCTATAATGTACTAATGGTTTATGGATTTTATTAATATTCAGCTAACATTAGAGGCAATTTTAGGAGAGAGCAACCTATTTTCTTTATGAAGTATTCAGTTTTTTAGTATCTGAGTGCTTTGTTTAAAAAATAAACCTTGATATCTTCTGATGAGTTGCTTCTATTTCTTATAGGGAAAATGTTATGTTACAGCATATGAACAATAAAATAAAAATTGTGTTATTTATTGATTGCTTACAGATGCATTTACCTACTGTCTACTTATTTTTTAAATATGTGTAAACTTAAAAAATAAGTCATTAGGCATTCATGTGACTTATATTGTGCTTCCATTAATATAATTGTTGAGCTAATGGATGAAATCTATTACTAATGGAGGGAGTTTCACTTTGTGGTTGAACAGGTAACAGAATATTTTAAGTACCTGATTACATATCTGGCTTTTAATTCCCTGTTTGTATGGGATATTAATTGTGTTAATCGGGAATCTTTGTTCTTCTCTCACTGTCCGTAACATAAGAGCAATTTGCTTGTCTAGTTTAAGATAGTAGGACAATGAGAAATGAGTTCTACAAATAAAGCCAACACTCCTTTGAAAAGGAGTTTAATGTTTAAATGTACTATTACTATGACTAATATGTACTGTGCCTTAAAAAATGTGTTTATCAGAGGATCAGTGAACCTCTGTTAACTCAAGGAAAATGTACATATAAAAAAAATCCAGCCTGGCAGGGTAGCACTCATCTGTAATCCTAGTACTTGGGAGACTGAGACTAGAGGATCATAGGTTCCAGACCAACCTCAGCAACTTAGCAAGACTCTCAGCAACCCTTTGAGACCCTGTTTCAAAACAAAAAATTTTAAAAAAGGGCTGGGGGTGTAGCTCAGAGATAGAATGCCCCTGGGTTAAATCCCCACTATCATACAGACATACACACACACACACACACACACACACACACACACACACACTCACTCACTCCAAAATTCATTTAATATTTGTTCTATGAGTATTTATTGAGGTCCTGCTACATATAAGATACTAAGCTTAAAAGTACTGTGTATTCCATAGGGGAAAGCAAAAGTTTTCTGTCAGTATGGAATTCTATAGTGTATTGGGGAAGGAAGAAAGGGTTGGAGAATTCATTGACTGATCCACAAGTACAAAATCATTAGCTGTTGAATTCCGTGAAGGAAAGTTGAGTGGTCTTTAAAAGAGTACAACAGAGAGACCCAATGGTTACAACATTTATGTTTTACAGATTCTGACCTGGAAATTGACAGCCTGGTCCAAACCACACGGAAATACATCACAGCACCCATAACGTCTCATAATATCTCTCCTCTGTCAACAATGAAGGTATTTTTGGGGGACACTGGGGATTGAACCCAGGGTTATTACACATCTGAGCTACACTACTGGCCCTTTTATTTTTATTTTGAAACATTTCTCACTAAATCCCAAGTACTAGGATTACAGGTGTGCATCACCACGCCCTGCTCAATGAAGATTTTATTTTTTTGAACTAGAATCAGCACGTGAGCTTGGCTCTTCTTGTTTTGTCTTCTTTTCAGTAGCTGGTAATAGATGATTCAATCTCTTGTCCAAATTCTTTTTTTCATCCTATGCATTACAAAGACAGCCAGATAAGGGTTAACAAAAGAGTTCAGGATCTGTATTGCAGTTCTTTGAAAGATGACCATGCACAGAGTATAATCCATCAATGCCTGCAACACACAGTGTTAAAATAAAAATTGCTCGGCCAACACTATTCTGGATAACTGAGTTTAACAAAATCAAATTTTTATTTAATCTGTCCAGAACCAGTAAGGCAAAATAATCTTTCAAGACAGCGTATGGCCTTTTATTCTGTATCTTTTTTGTAAATACTGCATGTAAAAATAAATCTGTGCCAGTTTACCAAGGACTGCAGTTACCTATTGTGATAGTCAATCTGGGTTGTCAACTTGACCTGATCATGACACACCCAAGATCATGTGACTTTGGGTGTGTAACAGCAGATTAAACAGAAAGCCCTGCCCTGAATGTAGGCAGCAGGATTCTGATAGGTGCGGACTTAGATAAAAGAGGGAGAAGCCCCGTAGAGTGCATGTGACTCTTTCCGAGGAAAACGCATCTGCTCTCGCCTGAGATGGTCGGCCGCCGGCTTCGCCTTTCTCTGAAGAGCTTCTTGATCTTCTCGGCCTCCAGCCCTTCGAACTGAAACTTCACCATCGTTTCTCCGAAGAGCTTCCTGATCTTCACGTCTTGGACTGGGACTGAATTAGTGGTTGTTCTGATCCTAAGACTCCAGCTCTTAGACCGTTCGACCAGCTACTGGTTCCTCTGACTCTCCAGGTGCAGTCAGAACCTGGGACTACATTGCTTCAAACTGTAAGCCCATCTGATAAATCCCTTTTTCAAATATACTCATTCTGTGAATTCTGTTAATCTAGTGAACCCTGTCCAATACACCCATAAACGTTCTAAGATTCTCTACAAAGTGTCCTCATGCCAATAGAAAACTACATGATGATTTCCACTAGGAAACTTCCACATAAGACTTGGAAGTTTCCAAGTATTGGAAGAAATGACCTTTCTTTGGTAACATTCTTGTGTCACTGACAGTGGGTTAAAGCCTGATGCACGTTGGCTACCAGTGCCTCCTAATCCGGTTATCATCACTTCTGTGGTGGTATTGAAGGAGTCAGTAACCAGTTCCTAAATAACAGGACTAGGATTCCAAGAGGCCTTTTTACCCATCCCCCTGCTTCTGAGAAAGACAGTAGTTAATTATCTTGGCTCCCAGAGCTCTCTCTGAAACCAGTTGATGATGGTAGACCTGGTTATTTGCCTCAGGGGAACATGATGTCAGGTTGATATGTTTGTGTTTATTTCTGTTATTGGTGAATGGACATTTAAAAGTGAAATTTTCTCCCACTTGCTTTTGTTTGCAGTATGGTCTAAATTATATTCTGCTCTGGTTCTCATGCCGCAGGAGGTTTTTAATGCCAACCAGGATCACTGACAGCCATCTGTGCCTGGCCCCAGGCACAGACTCTCCTAGGATATGTCTACACTCACCTGTTGGAACCACAGGTTTAGGCTGCTAATATCATTTGAAAACTTTGCTTTGAAAGAAATAGGAACAAAACGTTAGTGTTGCATACTGCGGGGGGAGTCCTTATTCTTACAGTTTATTTAGCAGCTCCTTCTTTCCAACTTCTGTGCTTGCTGACCATTGAAACAACTCATGTTAAGGTACATTCTTTTTTAAACTTGCGGTTTAAATGACAAAGAGTTAGTTAGTTGTCCCTGATGCTTCTTCTCCTAATTCCCCACTAACCTGCTTATGAAAATGAAAATACAATATAAATTTGTAATTTGTAAATAATTTTTTAACATGCAGCAGATCTGTCTCTATCACCTATGAGAAAGCAAGCAGATACATTTTCTTATTTTGAAGAGCAATCCCTGACTCAGGATCTAGGTCCCATACCCAACAAAAGACTAGGAAGCATGTAATGTCTGCATGGGTGAAAAGTTGCTGGAGCCAGCTAGAGACCATTATTTTGCATCAGCAGCATCCCTATTGCCTGGGAGCTTGTGAGATGGAGAATCTCAGACCCTATTCGAATCTACTGAATCAGAATCTGCATTTGAACAAGATCTACAGGGATTTGGGCATTAACTGAAATTTGAAAAGTATTGATGAATACCTAAAGACCATCTCCCAATATGCTGTATTAAGAAGTGAGCCTACTGATCTGGGTGTGGTGGCACACACCTGTGCTCCCAGTACTTGGGAAACTGAGACAGGAAGATCAAAGGTTCTAGACCAGCCTCAGCAACTTAAGGAGACTCTCAGCAACCTAGTGAGACAAACAAACAAAAAAGCTGGGGTGTAGCTCAGAGATAGAATGTCTATGGGTTCAATATCCAGTACCACAAAACAATCAATCGGTCAAACCAACCAACCAACCAACCAACAGACAAACCTACTCAAAGAGAAGATTACAGCATTAAAAATGGAAAAATTTAACCAAACTTGTTTGTTTCAGCTCATGTTAACCATCTTTAAGTTAGAAGACCTGTAAGAAAGGCCTTTTGTCTCTTTATCAATTGTGAGTTGAGTAGAACAATAAAATGTCCTTTTCTCCTTTTTCAAAATTTGCAAGATGCTTGAGTAATCAATTTCTGCATATCTAAACTTGTATTCAATACACTGAGCCATGAATTTTTGCTTTAATTTGACTATCCTGTGGCAGTTATCAGCCATTAACTTCATCTTGCCGTCCTTTCCATGTAAAACCTCCGAATCACTCTGTGTTAGTTATACTTAAGAAAGAGAGCATACAAATAATCACTTTTTTAAAAAAATGCAAGAAGACATTATTTTAAGGAAATATACCAATTGCTAATGATGATTTTCAATCAGGATTCTGGATGAATTCTTTTTCTTCATCTTAATTTTCTGTCTACCTGTATATTTCTATAGTAAGCATTTATTAACCTTGCAGTCAGAAAATCTTATTATTTAAAATCTAAGACATGTAGTTCTGCTAATGATATTATGTATAAGACTGCAAAAAAACCTGAAAGTATATTAAAATTTTCTAGATACATTTCTGTATTTTCAGGTTTTTTGATTGACTATGTGTTTCTTCTATAACAGTTGCCACTGAGTTTCAATAAATGTCCAATGGGTGTTTTGGGGTTTTTTTTGGTACTGGAGATTGAACGCAGGAGCATTCTGCCTTTGAGCTACACTCCTAGCTCTATTTTATTTTGAAACAGGATCTTGCTAAGTTGCCAAGGCTGGCCTCAACCCTGATATCCTCCTGTTTTAGACTGCCGAGTACTGGGATTACAGGTGTGCACCATTTCTGAATATATGAATGCATTGGCGAAGAAACAGGAACAAGTATATGGGGGAAGACTCATATTGTGTATTTTTAGGGTTCACTCCTTTGCAACTGGTCTTAATAATGAGGTGTTTGAAATATGTATTTTGAGATGCTATGTGTACACATAAAATCAAGTCAGATTAGTGACCAAAAAAAAGTCTTCAATGCCCCTTTCCTATTTTCTTTCTGCCCAATATCATGATATTTTGCAAATAAATGTTTTAATTAAGTTTTGTCAAAACCTAAAAACCTATGTAGTATATAGTTCCTTAAAAATCAGTTTACTTTGAAACTAATTAACACTTCCAAATTTCTTAAGCATGCAATAGAATTGATTATGTTCATAGAATAGTTGAACTTTGGCTAGAAGGTGCACATCACAGAATGCAGAAATTTTAACTATTTTTCAGGTTTATTATCTTTTTAAAAATGCACTCTGAGTAATAGAACAAAATAATTCTGTTTATTTGGGGTGGAGAAGAGTTCAAATTCCTGTCTGATTCTTAATGAGGATCTTCAGGTGCCTACATTTGGGAAGCACAATCTAAAATCATGCCATCACAAAGCATTTGGATCACTGGGTCATTGTGCAATATATTTTTTTCTAGAGTACAACATGCCCACTAAAATGTCATGATTATTTAGCATATTCATATCCATCATCACTTGTGATCTTCTCCAGCATTGAGAAATAGTTACTCATATTAATAACAAAAAAAGAAAGTTAGAAACATTGAATGTTTTGCCCATGTGCATGTCACCAGTAAAGGCCAAAGCCAGACTTCAACCCCAAATTAAGAGAGTGAAAACATCAAGTACTTCCAATGAAAGGCATGTTATACAGAGAAACAATAATAGCTGACAAGTTGGAAGTCATTGTTACCTAGAGAGGCAATATAGTGTGGTGATCAAGAATTCAAGCTCCTGAGTAAGACTCCCTGGGTTCAAATCATGACTTGGCCACTTTCTAGGTCAATAACTTTAGGTAAGTACTGAATTTCTCTGTTGTTTCCTGATCCATAAAATGTGGTTGTCATATGTCTACCTCATAGATTAGTTTGAGGTTTAAATGAGAAGCTATAAAAAAAGTACTAATGGCAAGGTCTGGCAATAATAAGTGTTTAGTAAATGTTAATTATTTAGAGAACTTAGAGTAACCAAGGATGGGTCTAGGCATGTTGTATGTACAAATTTATATGTTACATACATATTTATATTTAACCCATACAACAAATAAATGAATGTTTACAAGTTCCAAGTTTTTAGAAGAAACCAAATCTCACCAAGTATAAGAACTATAAAAAGATAAATCATGGCCGGGCGTGGTGGTGCACGCTTGTAATTCCAGTACTTTGGGAGGCGGAGACTGGAGGATCCGGGTTCGCGGCCAGCCTCAGCTCTCTCTCTCTCTCTCTCTCTCTCTACCTAGTGAGGCCCTCCGCAACTTCGTGAGACCCGGTTTCAAAATAAAGTATAAAAAATAGGGCTGGGGGTGTAGCGCGGAGGTAGAATGCCCCTGGGTTCAATCCCCGGTACTGCAAAAAAAAAAGATAAATCATGAATCTGGAATTTTAGCTCAAGTCTTTCTAACTCCAAAATCAGTCCTCTTGATTATGTTTATTTTTTAAATCATGGCAACTGATTTTTAAGAATGAGAAAGTTTTAATGAATTATTTTCTCAAATATGAGGCAGGTAATAGTAATCCTTGGGGTTATTTAATCTTATTGCCCTGATGGTTTTAAAATATATGCTTTCATTTGTTTTTACAAAGCCAGTTAAGATAGCCAAAATTATGATTCCCTATTATGCTGAGAAGTTATTGATAACAGGCTTATGTAGAAAAGATTAATGTCCTTGTTAATGGAAAGCAAACTATGGGAGAATGTTAACATTATGAAGAATATATTATGTCTCCTTGGGAATTGGTCCTCCTACTTTGTATTTAACAGTCCTAGAATTTTAGTGTCAGCTACTTTTTTTTCTTCTAATGCATTACATAAAATGTCTACTGGTATTTAGAGTAACTATTACTTATAATTGTTATTTCACACCATGTCATTGAAATTGATCATTATCTCTTTCTATTGGCATTCCTTCAGAATACCCCCCACAGAGTTTACTTCTGTTAAGTGTTAATTTCCCATCGCTTATATTTTTTATTTAAAAAGAATGGGAGAAACACAGTTTAGAAGACAGTATATATTTCTTATGACCAGCAATTAGGAAATTGAAATGAAAGCTTAAATGCTTAATGTGGTTGGCAGTGGCAAACTGTGCCCCACAAAATTAGCTATTTGTCAACTTTGTGATAATTCCAAAGAACCATGAATTTCCTGCGAGTGACTGTAAGATAATATATTAGAAACTAAGTCAATGAACTGCATCTGGTTTCAATTGACTAATGATAGACCTATTAAAAACTCGATATTATTCCCATCTTCTAAGAAACTTGTTACTAGTTAGCAAACTGGACCAAACTTTAATGGAGAAAACAACTGGTCCACTCTTTCTCCAACGAAGTTGTCCTTTTCGTTTGGGATTGAGGCATGTTTCCTTTATTGCAAAGGGCAGTTCATATTGAGGCTGTCATTTATATTGATGTTCTTTTTTCAAAATGACACCTCCATGTAATTTTTTTCTGCAGAAAAATTGGACTTCAGTGTTCAGGGTCATTGGTAAGAGATCTTTCACTGATTCTAAATTCATTTAAAATTTTTAGGAGGAAGAAGAAAAAAAAAGAAAGAAAACAGAACAAAAACCCCAAAGAGAAGTAATATATACCTTACTGGGAAAAGCTAGTGCATTTTAAATGGGCTCACCAAAGAGAAGACAGCACCCCCCCACCTTTGGTAATTTAATAACAACACATGGGGATTCCTTTCTCTAGAATTGTGTGAAAACTTACAATTATCATAGGACTGAGTGCAGTTTGTTTGCTCCCCACAAAAGCAGAGATGATTTTTATTGACCAATCTTTGATCCGAGAGATTAAAGAAAGTACTGCATGAGCAGTGAGAAGGATAACACCGCGGGGGTCAGTAGGCTTTACTGCTATTGGAAATGAAAGTGAACCATTCCATTGGGAGATAGGGTAATTTAGCATTCTTACTGGGAACTCAGGACTCTTTCTTTTTGTCCCTTTTTTTGGAAAAAATATTCAATTTATGAATAGGTTTCGCCATGACTTAATACCATGGCTACACACGAGGTCATTTGGAGGGCACTAGATTCACCTACATAATTCCATATGAGGCTTTTTAGCCCAAATGGCCTGGCTGTCACATTCTCACACCCTTGATTGAATTGTCCCTGGTAGACTTTTGGAATGCGGTCTGAAGGCTTAGTGACTCAATATTTTCACAGTGAATACATTTCCAATCTCATAGAAAGTTGCCTCTAACTATTGCAAAGGTTATGTTTCTTGGTTTTCCTCTGAATCTGTGAATGGAGAAAAATAAAGTTCAGCTGAGTTTTGAGAAAACAGCGTATAGTAAATGCACATTGCCTCTAATTGCCATTTTAGTATACTCTGTACAATGGAAAACTCTCTAACCTATCATCTTTGAACTTATAGTCTATCATAAGCATCATCTTTGCCCCTGTTTTCATAAACACAAGGATATTTTTTCCCGTTATTTTTTCCTGTGTGCCAGGGAATCAGAGTTGGAAGCATAACATCTGGCGTGGTTGTGACTGGGGATAATGCTGAAATGCCATTGTTTATAGAATATTTACCGCGACTCCTGAGGCCTGACAAAATGTTCATGTTATGTTCCTTCATTTCTTTGAAAGATTGCCAAAGAAATTTCATCGAAATAGACAGTTTCATCTCTCTTTCGGTTTGCTAAAGACATATGCACAGCTAGGGCAATTTGTTCTAAACTTTTGACGTATTATTTTTAGCAAAGTTCTTATTTGCAAATTTTAAAATATCCTTGCTTTTCTCTTTGGAAAGAATTTGCATATAATAGGACTCTCATTATGATATCAGTAACTTACCACCTAGAGCTATATAGTTTGTGCCTTCTTGGTTTCTGAAGCTGATATAGCATTAAGATTGCATTAACAAACTTAAAAGAGCATTAAGATTACATTAACAATTTTAAAAGTTTAGATTAAAATTACTCTTTTCTCTTGACATACTGTCCATGTTTTTTTTTAACAAGAGTCTCAATTAGATTCTATGTATCATGCCTACCTTTATCAAATTATTCCATTCTGGTTTGATATTGTGATTAATAATGAGCATAATTCTCTTCTCCTTGGGGGAAAATCACATTTTTTAATATTTGCAGGGACATATTTCTATAAGTTTAAATGATGGGATATAATTTTCCCATGTATTTTCTAGCACATACTGTTTTACATTTATTTATCTAAATTCAAATGGCATCTGACTTGCTCGATAGAGTGTATATTTCTTTTCTAAGTGCTCACTTTGGCTGTTAGTAATAACGCGTACAATGGCAGTGCTTCGTTAAATCCTAGTAATATATTACATTTTGACCAATGTCTCAGAATGAAAAGGAATATCGAACAGTAAATGATTCAGTAGACTGAAATTCTTTCCTAAACTAAAAAGTGATTGATTTTTGACCTGATGCAGATAAATCAAATTGTGTTGGATATATGTAACTTAGGATGAGTCTTTGTTTTGAAGACAGCCCTGAATAACATTTGACTGAAAGTTGCAGAAGGTTTCTCACCTTTTACTCTGCACCACTAGAGTGGAAGAATGGTGCTATTGGGCTAAAGTATCCAGCACCTCTACTGGGCAATGTGATGGGGCTCAAATCAATTGTTGGTAGAGGCTTATCTGAATGCCATGTGATAATATGGCATTAATCTTATTGCTATAGATCGTTTTGAGTTCCTATAGGTTAAAGTACAGTCCTTACAATAATTAAAATAGCAATAATGAGAACAGCTAATTAATAGAAATTATTGGTGCATTGTTGTTACATATCATAGTGAGATTTGAAGTGACACATTCACATGTGCACATAACTTCTTGTGGTGCATTTCCCTCTGAACCCCATCCTCTTCTCCTTCCTCCCTCCCTTTAGAGGCTAATATGACTGGTAGTGATAGATTTATATATGAACAACATTATTTGGTCTATTTCCTTTCTCAGCCCCCTCCCACTGCCCCTCCTCCCTTTCCAATCCCCTTCTACTATTCTACTGTTCTCTCTCCTCATTTCCATGAAGCCCCCTTTTTTTTCCTATTTTCTCTCTAGCTTCCTCATGTGAGAGAAAACATGTGGCCCTTGATTTCCTGAGTCTGGCTGATCTCACTTAGCATGATGTTCTCCAGTACCATTCATTTGCCTGCAAAGGACATAATTCCGTTCTTCTGTATGGCTGAGTAAAACTCTATTGTGTGTATGTGCCACATTTCTTCCCTTCCCTTCCCTTCCCTTCCCTTCCCTTCCCTTCCCTTCCCTTCCCCTCCCCTCCCCTCCCCTCCCCTCCCTTCCCTTTCTTTCCTTCCTTCCTTCTTTTTTTTTTTTTGTGGTACTGGGGATTGAATCCAGGGACATTCTACCTCTGAGCTATACACCCAGCCCTTTTTATTTTATATTTTGAAACAGGGTCTCCCTAGGTTGCTGAGCATCTCATTAGGTTGCAAAGGCTGTCCTCAAACCTGTGATCCTCCTGTCTCAGCTTCCCAAGTACTGGAATTACAGGCATGTACCACCATGCTTGGTTTCATATTTTCTTTATCCATTCATCTGTTGGTGGTCAGCTAGGTTGGTTCCATACTTGGCTATTGTGAATTGTGCTGCCACAAACACCGGTATGCATGTGTCATTAAAGTATTCTAACTTTTTTTTCCCCCTGTGGTACTGGGGATTGAACCCAGGGATATTCTACCTCTGAGCTATAACCACAGCGATATTTTATTTTTTGTTTTGAAACGGGGTCTCGCTGAGTTGCTGAGAGCCTTGCTAAGTTGCTGAGGCTGACTTCTAACCTGCCATCCTCCTGTCTCACCCTCCCAAATGCTGAGATTACAGAAGTGTGCCACCGTGTCCAGCATATTCTAACTTTTGAGTCCTTATAATACATTAGAGACTGTGCCTGATATGTACTATGTAGTTTGATATTTAAGATAAAGAGTTTGGCCACTGATGACCAAATGAATATACGATAAAAAAATGAAAATGTTTATTCTAGATAAATAAGTTATAGACCTATTAAACTTAAAAATACCGGGAATAATCTGAATAGTTAAGTGCTGCAAAGAGTCAACCATAAAACTCATTTGGAAGCTCACTGGACTTAATCTGGCTGAGCATGAATTTAATCATTAAAGCAACAAATATAGAATATGTATGAAATGTTGGAAACCAGCTGAGTGTTGTGGCTTATGCCTGTAATTCCAGTCCTTGGGAGACTGAGACGGGGGTATTGTAGGTTTGAGGTCAGCCTCAGCAACTTAATGATATTCTCAGCAACCCAGTGAGACCCTGTTTCCAAAAAAAAAAAAAAAAACAAAAAACAAAGAAAAAGAAATGTTGGAAATTCAGCATCAAAGACTGCTTCTAAAATGTATTTATAGTTTATATATATACTTTAAATTTATTATATTGTATGTCCATTTGATATTAATATTCTCTATATTTTGCATTTTTTCAGATATTCTTCATGTAAAAAAGTGGGGGCCTGGTTGTAGCTTAAATTATCTTTAGGTAAGTGTACCATATATTTAGTAAAATGAATGGACTGATGCTAAAGATTTGCTTGTCTTATATTGAGACTCCCAAGCAACACTTGATTGTTTCAACAGTTTTAGCAGAGGACCTAAAAGCTTAAGAGAATATCTTCTAGAAACTGACTGCTGAGCATTTATTTTCCACTATCTTCCCCTCGTGGGGCCATTGTTTTCTGTGTATTGTAGTGGATAAGATACTGAGCTTTAGGAAGACAATCTAAGTTAAAATCTTAGCTCTGCTAATTACTAGCTGCTATGTGGTGAAAACTAAGCCATCTTGAGCCAGCAACTTAATGCCTTTTCTTGATTACCTTGGTTTAAAACAGGACTAAAGCTACTTGTCTAATATAGCTTTTATTAAGATCAAATGAACTAAGGTATAAATATGCTTATCATACAGTTTTGGGCATTTCATAAATATCAATATTCATATTTAATATTGTTATGAACTAGAGATAGGACAAGATTTTGTCTTGACAATTGGGATCATGGGGTCCATGGGCATGATTTGTACTTGTAAAGACTCATAGAAGTACTTAAGTGAAAGAAGCAATAATTCTTCTTTGGCCAATAAAGCTGCCAGGGGAGAAGTCCTAGTCCTCCACCTTTTCCATAATACAGATCCCACCTTGTCCCTGGACTGTTAATAGGAATGGTGTTATCTATTTGAGAGGACCTCAGCTCAATCTCAGTTGTTTGGTTTCTTTTGCATCCCCCATAGTTAAGTGCTGTAGGTCTTTATAAAGGATTTAGGTTGTTTTGAAGACTTGCTTATTCCCTACCTATTTTTATTCTTTTCAAAATAAACACTCCACATCATTAAATTAAAAATGGCGATTATATTACTTGATCCACTTCCCTTAGGGGTTCTTCTAAGGATCAAAACTTCAGCCTTGATCTCAGTGTGTGTGTCTACTCTGCCTGTTATGTTACATTTTAAATCCATAATTATGTTTTGAACTAGATAGGTGTTTCTCAACTTTGGTATTTTACAAAGAAAAAATAAAAATAAATTGAGTTTTTTTTAAAGGTGCAATTGTGGCATTTTCAAGAAAAGCAGAAACTCTTTGATATGAACATGAAAACTTTCCCTCTTTAGAAGATTCAGACCAATCCCTGAATTTTAAAATATTAAGGAAATATTTGTAGTTTCTTTGCTGAAATAAGCAACATCAAGAATAAAAAGCTTCATTGTCAATTGATGATGTCTTTAAAAAGATTTTCTCCTTTTCTTTTTTTCTCCCCTCCAAACTTGATCTTACAATTATTGTTTAAGAACAAATGATGCATAGATAAATCTTTAAAATTTTGCATTAAAATATAAAAATAGTATAATACATATGGCCCCCAATTATCTCTAGTCTTTTCTATAGTTCAGTATGAATAGGAATCATGTAGGTGATATTATTTCCCAACTTCTACAACAATTGAAACAAATGACTTTTCAGGGAGAATTTCTGATTTTATAAAATGAGACTTCAGGGCACGAAAGCCTCTGTACAGTTAGAACTTCTATTGTTGAATTTCACTTTGAAGATCCTGGGAATGCATTATACTTATTTAATCTGATTCTAAATAATGAAAGACTAAGTTAATTCAGCTTGTGGCTAAACCTCAGTTTATGTGTGTAATATCAGTGATGGAACTCCATATAGTATAAATTTTGATTGACTAATATCTGAGAAATGGGAGTATTATTTTAAAAACTCTGATAGGCATGTGTGCTAAGAAAATTTCTGTAAGCTCATGGAGAACCAAGACTTTCTGTACAGAATGCGATGCATTTTTCACCTTAACTCCTTGGAGTTAGCACAGACTCCACAGGTTAAGGGCACAGTCCACCATAAGACCTTACTTCAAACACCAGCCATGTCTCTGGTATTCCCAGGCTATCTGTGTTTCTGACCAACTGGCTACACATTTAGAAGTTTCCACTACTCCCTCAGATTTAATAATTCACTATGATGATTCACAGAACTTAAAAAGTGTTAAAATACTAATCATGCTTTTATTATAAAGAATACAGTTCAGGAAAATAAAAACACAAAGAAGATGCATAGAGAGGTTTTAGGAGGATCCCAAATATGAAGCTTCTGTATCCTCAGGGTATGTTACTGTCCTGGTAAGTCAATGTGGATCACCAGCCTGAACTCTTACTTGAGCTTCAGTGGAAAGAGAGAGAGAGTTTTTGGTTTTGCAGTTCTGGGAATCAAACCTGGGGCTTTGTACATGCTAGGCAAGTACTCTACCACAGAGCTACACTCTCAGTTCTGTATCTAGAGTTTTTATTAGAATTTTATCATGTAGGCAAGATTGACTGAATCATTGGCTATGTGGTAAACTCAATCTCTAGCCCTTCTTCTCACCTCCTTGGAGGTTGGGCTGATAACATTGGCTCAAAGTCTTAACCTACTAATGGCTGCTCCTCCTGGTATGTTCAGCCCTCATCCTGAACCTATCTAGAGCCCCACTGTGGGTCGCCTTGCTTATAGAAACCTATGTGTGATCTCCATGGCCCATCATGAATAACAGAAACACTCCTACCACTTGGGAAGTTTAGAAGTTCTATCCTAGGACCCGGAGCACAAAGACTAGAGAAATTCTATATTATTCAGAATAGAAATTATAAAGACTGTTTTTTGTTATATATACACTATGCAATATATTAATAAAAACATATGTACAGCATCTTTCTCATAGGAACACTATGAATAATCTTACTAGAGTGAATAAGATGAGGCTTGCTTAATTACAGCTAATGCTGTACTCGCATGTAGAATGTCCTGTCCCACTCCTCCATAAAGCTATCCCATTACTTCCTTAACAAACTCAAGGCACACCTCTTCCATGAAGACTTCTGATTTAGTGTACCCTCTGCTGCTGGTCTTCCTGTTTAAAATCCTAATATTATAGTAGTATATACCAATCAACATATATTATCATCATTCAGTTGCTCATTTTTCCCCTGTGGACATTTAGATATAGATAACTCAGAAGAGACTGAGAAAGAAATTTGAGTGCGAACAATAAAGGCATAATAGAGATGAAGGAAGATTCTAGACACAGGAGAATTTTGATTCCCAGCAAGTAACCCAAATCCTATAATTTCAATTTTTATACAAAGTCTCATACAGTGAGGTTCTGTTCTTTCTGGCACTGTTCTGGTTCACAGATGCAGTAATATTCAATATAAGCAGGCTAACCACATTCCCAGGCACCATGGATTTTAGAGAGAGGTGAGTGATGACAAGTAAACAAACACATGAGCAGATGATTTCAGATATGGAGTGATGTAAAGACAAGGAGAGGGAGAACATGTGAGACAGAGAAGTGACTTCAGTTTGGATGGTCAATAAGGTGTCCCGGTGGACATGGCAGATGGAGCAGAATGATGAAGGAGTCAGCCGTGCAGTGACCTGGGGCTGAGCCCTCCACGCAGAGGGAACAGTAGGTGCAAAGTCTCCAAGACCAAACTGCATTTGGTGTATTTGAGGAGCAAAAAAAAGGCCAGAGGATGTGGAGATCAGAGAGTGAGTGGGAGAGAAATAGAAAATGAGGTCACAGAAGGAGGCAGAAACCAGATCCATGGCAAGGGATAGATTTGATTCTGAGTTTATTAGAAAATATAAAAACTACAGAAATACAAGGAAAAATAGTCCAATTGTGAACATGAGCCAAGGATAAAACATTGACTCATTCCTCGTCAGTCCTTTATACTGCATATATAGAAGCACATATAAAAATTAAGACCAGGAGTATAGATATAGTGGTTTGCTTTTATTCACCTAACAATATGCCATAAAAATTTTTATGCTGATACATTCTGTTCTAAAATGTGATGTTAATGGCAGTATACCATTCCTTTATATAGGTGTGCCATATTTATTCAATCCACTCATTTTGAAGAATGTTTTTTGCTTCAGTGATTATTCTTGTATATAAAACATCACACTTATAGTAATTATTCCCTCTGATTAAATTTTAAAAATGGAATTACTAGGTCAAATAGTATAAATACTTTGAGGACTTTTGATGTGTAAGTTTCCTCCCAGAAGTATACCAATTTGCTTCCCTGTCAGTGGTTCAAGTTTCCAATTCACTGCACCTTCACCAGTTTATTTTTTTAAAGTGCTGCCAGTTTAATAGGCAAAACTCACAACTTGTAGCTTTTTTTTTTTTTACTTACTCTGCTTAATGAGATTAGTACAATTTCACTTACTCGGTGGCCTTTATATTTCTATAAATTGAATTGATATATTTTTATAAAGCTTTTCTTGATTCAACAGGTAAAAGGTCTTCATCTTCATATGGACTTGCAGAGCATTTTATCTGTGCCTGGTGGAGTCACTTTCTCCCTTGAATTGTATAATTATAGGCAAATGTCCTAGCTCTCCTCGGAGAGGAGACTTGAGGTTGGGATCTTTGTTTCTTTTTTGATATTGTAGCACCATGCAAGAAATTGGGCTCAAGATGTCGTCATGTCAATAACTGACCCTTACCTTTATTTTAATGGTTATAACTGTAGAACTACTGATCTTGATTGGGTTATTATTTTTTTCTATTCTAGGATGTTTTTCAACTAAAGCATGGATATTTGAAGTGGTCTTGTTTTGATGAGTTCAATTAGCTGAAATCCTATTTACTGCATCATAAATTATTACCCCATTGTCACATTTCTTTGCCATTTTTCTCTTGCCATTATACACTTGATTCCACTCCAATGACAGACTTTCATCAAATTCACCTGATACTAGTTTATTTTCATTAGGCAGTTTAAACTTTACTGTGTACCAGAACTACCCAGTAAAGTTCTTGTTTAAACAGACTGGTTTCTGATTCTGTAGGTCTATAGTCGGTCCACGAATGTGCATTTCTAACATGTGTCCAGGTGATGCTGATGTGCCAGATCTTCACACACATTTTGAGCAATACTCATCTAAGTGATATTCAGCGTGCTTAGTATCCCCTTGGGGCAGGAAAAACAACAACAGCAGCTGCTTCTTTGCATAATTTTGCTCCGGAGATTTGTCTTAGGACATAGAAGTGGACTTTGAGAAGAAAAGAGTTTGCCTATGGCTTCGCTAAGGACTGCCTCATGCCTTACATTTTCTGGGTATCCCTCATATTGAGAGGGCTGCCTCAGTTAGCATTTTAGGCCTTGTTCTGCTTTAAAGAATCAAGTGTGCTCAGAAGACAGAAGAGAAAACAGTAAGAAAGCACACCTGTGATGGACAAGGGAGAGTGATCAAATGAGTACCCCCAAATCACCTACTCTCCCTGCTCCCCAAAGGTAGAAGTTGGCATATCAGCTCTAGCTGAGGCTTATCTAAGAAATGAAATGTCACGAAAGAAGAAACTGCTGCTTAGGACAGTGAGGCTCTCATGGGGGCATTGACGTGAACAAAGTTTTCAAAACCGTGTGCCAGCTTCCTGTTGGCAATTTCAAGTTCACTCTCCTGTAGTGGATGGCGCGCCTCTACACAGTATGCGCAGTAGAGACAAAGAAGGGCTTTGCAACTGCCGGAGAGAGAAAAGAGTCCTCTGAGATGAAATGTTCACAGAAGAAATGGGAATGGCTTGTCATAGTTGCAAGCTGGCTCTTTGGGGTTCACTTTCCTATAGTGAGTGAACTGTAGTGTGGTACCCTAGCAAAAGAGTCTCAAAGTCTCAATAAAATTAGAACGATCGTTTAAAAAGGGCAGAGGGAGAGAGAAGCGTAGAGAAAGAAGGAGAGAGAGCTTTTTCTTTTGTGTGTGTGTGATAAGAAGCTTAACAAAAGTGGAAAAAATGCTTTATATGGATGTGAGTTTTCATGGCAGTCTCAAGCCGACACTCAGTTGCCTTTATTATAGACTAAGCTACTTTAGCAAGCAAAAGATAATGGAGAGACAGAGAATGCTGGAAACAACAGTCAGGTGGGGTTGGGAGAGACCTTTTGACAGGGGATGTTCTGTAACTAGAGCAACAATATACATTTTCTTTGTGTTTTTCACACACTATGTTCCTTATAAGAAAGAAAAGGAATATGTGAGTTTCTCCCACAGCTGAATCCTTGAAGTTCTTTTGAAATGTGATTAAATAGAAATAGTAACTTTTACATATAAAATAATGTCACATTTCATGTTTGGGGCCAGGAAAAGTCTACATATATAAGAGAAAAATAGCACAGCTGGAGTGTATTGAAATATTAATCATTTTTAAATGTTTGTTTCCAATATAGTATAGTGGGAGAATAAGAGGGACTTACTGGGGGGAAAGTCACCTCAGTTCCGTGTTCTTTTACTTTCTGAAAGATACACATAGGTCAAGCTAGTTCAGAATTGATGGAAGGAGTTGAATTAAATAACTTGCCATCTTATTTAAATTGTTTGAATCTTGTTAAAAATTTTAGGGGTTTGTTCGTCTTCTACTTACATAAAACTCTATGGAAACATAAAAAGTAAGGTTTGGAAGAGATGCTAAATATGACCTATTGATCCATGCTACAATTAATTGAGCAATATCCCAATATTTTGCACCCCAGCTACTTCTTGAATGATGGGGGTCTTCATCAAGCATCCAGTTCATGTGTGAATATCTCTTGGTTGTTGGATTTAACCAAAAATATGACTTTCTTTTAGTTACCATGCCTTGTCTTTCCATTTAGGTCCACATTAAGCCAATAAACTTCTTCCACCCTGATACAGTCCTTCTAATATTTGTAGAAAACTATCACATCTTCTTCAGTTCTGCAGGCTAAAAATTGTCAGCCCCTCCCTCCCATTGTGTGACACTTAAGGCACTCTGGTCAGTACGGAGTAGAGAGGTATGCAATTCATACGGAAACAATCTCAGATCAATTTGGCATTTGGTAGCAGCTCTACAAGGTTGACTCCTTTTGAACCTATTAACAGGCATAAGCCCCCCAAATCCTTTTTATTTTCAAATATGTTACTCTCAAGAAGTTGCATTTTTCTATATTTTATTTGTGCTTATGGTTCACTGGATTCAAATACAGGACATGACATTTATTCCTATTCAACCTCTTTGTATAAGAGTCTATTCCCTTCCTTGTCTGTTGAAATCCATTTGAGTCCAAATTCTATCATTCGGTGTATTTTATCTCACTCTAAGCTTTGTGTAACTTACAAATTAATAAATATGCTATACGCCTTCATGTGTACATATATGCAGACATTTGTGTACATCTGTTGTGTGTGCATGTGTGTATGTATTTTTCCAAGGAGGGTAGTTGATAAACAGTTCCTTCTCTGAAAACAAACCAACCTTATTCAAATTCCAGCCCTATCACTTACTAGCTTGTAACTTTCGGTGTATAACTTAACCTTGCTAAATCTCTGCTTTCTCTTCATTAAAATATTTCCTACATCAATGGGTAGCTAGAATGGAGCATGATAACATTTGCAGTTGTTCAGCATTGTTCCTAGCACACAGTCAGCAACAGGGTGAAATTTCTTAACCTCTGTAATTGTTTCCTGATTTCTAAAATGGAGATAATAATACTACCATTCTCACTGGGTTGTTTAGGGAAATTAAATGAGTTAATATATATAAGGGGCTTAGAATATTTTCTGGCCTACAGAATTTACAATAGGTGAACTATTATCCTCATCAGTATTATTGGTAGTTACTAGCATTACTATTAACTGATTTCATAAGTACGTTTTCAAGATTATTTACTTGCCATTTTTGCTATGAAGCTACCCAGTTGCTTTATTATATTCATGATTAAAATTCTCAGGAACTGCTTCCAGTCTCTATAACTTTACCATATTCTCAATAGCTTATTATAAAAAATAATTATTAGCTGGGGGACGTGGCACACACCTGGTTTCCCACTATTTGGGAGGCTGAAACAGGAGGATTGCAGATTCGAGGCCAGAAAATGGCAACTTAGTGAGAACTTGTTTCAAAATAAAAAAAAAAATAGAGCTTGAAGTATAGCTCAAAGGTAGAGTATTCCTGGGTTCAATTGCCAGTACTATAAAAATAAAAAAATAATTATTACAAATCTGAATGAGGAAATATTTATTCATTCTGATTTTGTGTGCTAAATAGAGAAAGGCTTTGTTCTCAGGGAAAGTACAATCTGGTTGGTATCTTTGAGAATAATCACTGATTTGCAAGGAGAATAAAAGTGACGTTTTTTTCAAAGATAAAGACTTTTTAAATTGTGGGTCTCTAAATTTCCCTTTTATGAAAGATACTTTATGTACTGATATTCTATATCTTTCCCATCCTCTCCAATGACTTCCATGTACTGAGTACTTACTATGTGTGGGATGTTTGAGGTGTGATTCCTCCCCCAGGGGGCCTTACAAGGTGGTGGGTAGAGGTGTGTGGTCTCCTTACAGGGGGGTGGCCTGAAACATTTGGAACAATAACATAACCTATCAGTGTGCTTTTTATGTGCTTGTCATATGAAATATCTTACTATGTTTCAGAAAAATATTGCACCTTATTGCAGGTGGGGACGGCTTGAGAAAACAGTGGAGGTAGAGAGAAGCTAGTGAGCCGAATGTGGAGGGAAGAAAATAGGTGGAGGAAGTTTGGCTGGGATAGGGGTCATGGGCTTGAGTATGGAAATAATGGATAATGGAACTGGAAATTCGTTTGGACAATTTCTGAAGTTTTACAAGCATACAAAATTTACACATACATTTTTAAAATTGATTTTACTATTTATTTTATACTTAAAAATTTTACAACTGGAAATTACTTAAACCTACTATACTGATTTTGATTATATATTTACATTACCTGTCAGAATGCACTAAAAAATTAAATGATATAACTTGACATATTTGCTTTTTTCTTATATAAGAATGATCAAGTAAATTTCAGTGTTACTTTGAGGTAAAAAAGCACTTTGTAGTGTTTCCCTCTTCAAGTCTTCCTCCCCACTCCCATCTCCTTCAGTTAAGTCCCCTCTTTCACTACACTAAGCTTTCTCCTCCTTTGTCTGGAGTCCCTCCTGTGTCCCAGTTTCTCCCTAGCTTCCGCATATGAGGGTGAACATCCAACTTTGCACTCTTTGTGACTAACTAATCTCACTTACCATATTTTCCAATTCCATCCATTTCCCTGCAAATGACATAATTTTGTTCTTTATGGCTGAGTAGAATTCCATTGTGTATATATCCCCTAATTTTTCAATCCATTCATCTGTTGATGGACATCTCAGCTGGTTCCATAGTTTGGCAATTATGAATTGTGCAGTTATAGATACGCGTGCATTACCATGGTAGTCTGGTTTCAATTCTTTCTGGTAGATACCCAGGAGTTGTACAGCCAGGTCATATGGTAGGTTCATTCTCATTCTTCTGAGGATCCTTCATACTCTTTTCCAAAATGGCTGCACTAATTTGCAATCCCACCAACATTCTATCAAGGTTCCTACTTTCCAACATTCTCACCAGCATTTATTATTGTTTGTATACAATACACCAATTTAAAAAAAAGAGAAGAAAAAAATAAAACACTTTGTAGAGACAGCTTCAGAGTAATAAGTTCTAAAGCTGAGTATATATATAGTTTTGTATATTTTTAATTTTCCCTTTATTAAAGCTTTTAAGGTACTAAGTATAGCAAATCCAGCCCCACAAAAACCACAGAAGAAATTATTTTTAAATATTGTTAAAAGACAACTATTGTGGAGGTTAGATATATCATACACCAATTAAAAAAATTCTCACCCTGTTGCAATTTGAAATTTTTACTAAGTTTTACATTTTTGGGTAAAAAATGAGCTTTTGAAATATCATTATGAGAATAAGAATCCAGAAGAATTATATAAGACATGCAAATACTAAAAATACAAACATTATTGCAAATATTTTTGTAACTATCTTATTTTCCAATAACCAGCATATTTCCTAGAACATAGTAGGTAAATGAAATGTTTTTCAAAGAAATAAATAAATGAGAATAAAATTGTGAACCAAATTTCCCCAAACACTTAGAGACACAATTCAGAGAAACATTCCATTTTCTAATCTCAGGCTATTTCTCAATAAACTATTTTGGAAATAGGTGATATTAATGTTAATGGAGGTTCATTAACATTATGTATAGCTCAGGGCAAACTGAAGTTTACTAAATGTACCAACTTTATTTAGAAATGAAACTTGAGTTTATAATTCTTGTTAATGATCAAAGACCATAATTTTAAAATAAATCTTAAGCTGGGTGTGGTGGCGTATGCTTGTAATCCCAGTACTTGGGAGGCTAAGACAGGAGGATCACAGGTTCAAGGATAGCCTCAGCAAGTAGTGAGACTCTCATCAACCTAGTGAGACCCTGTTTCAAAAAACTAAACATAAAATAGGGCTGAGGGTATAGCTCAGAGGTAGAATGCCCCTGGGCTCAATCCCCAGTAATACACAAACAAACAAACAAACAAACAAACAAACCTTAGAGATAGAGGACACCTTAGAGACCATGTGGTGCAATTCACTAGTTTTGCGGATAAAGACACTGAAGCTCCTAGTGATTGCCTCCTCTGCAGTTAACTAATGTCTGAATTTTAGATGCCGCATTTCTTTTTGTGTGTGTGTGGTACTGGGGATTGAACCCAGGGATATTCTACCTCTGTGCTATACCGCCAGCCATGTTTAATTTTTATTTTGAAACAGGTTCTCCCTAAGATGCTGAGGCCCTCACTAAATTGCTGAGGCTGGCCTCGAACCTATGATCTCCTGTTTCAGCCTCTCAAGTACTGGGATTACAGGTATGTTCCACCATGTCTAGCTTAGAAACCACATTTCTTGACTCCTGGTTTACTGTTTTTTTTTTATATATATATCCTGTTGCCTTCCTATTGCCATGTTTTGTATATCAATGACATAAACTTCTCATTTTACACATTTAGCAGCTGTCCTCCACAACTGTATTATGAAGTACTGAATTTCCTTTGGATCATGGTCCTAACCAACACAGCATATTTACTCATATTTTTGCTACATTTTTTACCTTTAAAATAACTTAAATCTTGATTGTAAACTCAGAACAATATCAATTTGAGAAGTGTGGTCTGTTGCCCCTTTTCTAGACAGAACCACGTACAGAAAATTATCTTCTCTCTACTTGAGGAATGAAGAATTTAGCTACAATATGTGTTTTATTCAGCTTTCTCATCACTGTGACCAAAACACATGACAAGAGCAACTTAAAGGAGGAAAGGTTTATTTGGTTCATGGTTTCAGAGGTTCAGTCTATGGTTGACTTTCTCCAAGGTGAAACGTTATAAGGCGTGGAGAGGACAGCTGCTTAACCCATGGCAGCTAGAAAGCAGAGAGAGAAGGAAGGACCAGGGACAGATATAGTTCCCATGGCCACACCCCTAGTGACCTACCTCCACTAGCTACACGGTGCCGGCTTACATTCACCACCTAGTAAGTCCATTTCAATAATTAATCCAGGAATGCGTTCATTCACTGATGAGGCTAGAGTCCTGTTTCAGTTATTTCACCTCTGAGCATTTCTTCATTGCCAACACATGAGCTTTTCTGGGGGAGGCTCCCTATCCAAATCATAATAATATGATAGCCTTTAAGTCCTTAATCAAAATGCTTCATATCACATAATTTTCCATTCTACCTACTCTTTTATGTGTTCTTCTAGTATGAAACTAATAACCATTTATTAAATTCCCATACGTTTTATTCTCACATTACTATTATCTCTATTTCTAATATGCATCCATTTTAAAATCACTCTCTATGGAGGGGCTTTTCTTTGAGTTGGTTTCTGGAGAATGAGTGAATGAATAAATGATTGAATAGTGATAATAATTGCTTCTATTAGAGTAAAGGACATTTTTATTTCATGGTATGTTGTCATGGTTTCAGGGTAGTGGAAGATCCTACTGTTAAAACAAACCCAGTTTCTTGTCACAGAGGTTAAACATTCATTTCTTGCCAAGCTATTAAACTGGCAATTATGTTTTTTTAAGTGTTTCTGCACCATGTTACGTTCCTGCCTTCATATGATGTCCAACCTGAATTAACATGACTGGAGCAGATGCTCAATGACTGTACCCAGGTCACTTGTGTGCTATTTTACACTTCACTTCATGAACTGCGTTAGACCAAGAGAACATTCGCCATCCAGCTCCAAGCGGCACCATATGTCTTCAAATTCGTTGGAGATAGACTTGTGATCAATTTACTACACACCTGATCTCATCACTGCTTTCTTAAAATTTAAATGGAAGTGAGCATACATAGCAATAAAAACTTGAGTTATAAGAATGTGTTTTTATATTTAAGTTTTTAATAGAATTAATTTTTTATTAGTGCCAGTCAGGGAATAAGCAGTCATTTTTATTGACTGAAGTGTAACACTGTGGAAAATTTGTCCACTGTTTTTGTGCAATGGACTGAAACTTAAGGTGTCTTTGTGCAGAAAGTTTGTAAAATTCAGACGGAGTTAAAGCCATATTTAAAATTAGAGGTAAAGGTATTATGCTGAATTGTAATATGCCAGACTACTGGGTCAAGGGGAGGAACAATATTAAAATTAAAAGTGCTGGGTGTGGTCATACAGGCCAGTAATCTCAGTACTTGCGAGACTGAGACAGGAGGATGGGAGGATTGAGGCCAGCTTCAGCAATTTAGCGAGGCCATGATTAAAAAAAAAAAACCAAAACCCCCATAAAACGGCCTCAGGGTGTAGCTTAGAGGTAGAACGCCCCTGGCTCCAGATCTCCAGTACAAAAATAAAATAAATAAAATCATCAAAATAAAAGTAGATCATGAAAGTAAGAATTACTCTCTTTATGGTGATGGGTTGAAAGGCAGTCTTTCTTAGGGTGTGTCCTTCAATACAGCAGTAGTCAAAAAGTCTGTGGTAACTTCAACTTTCATTGGTGTTCGGAAGGTATTTCTCTTTACCTTCCTAAAGTGATTCCCTGAGGAAAACAGAAGCAGTTCTGATGGCTCCCACTTACGCATTCTAAGATGTAGTCTCCAAATAATGCAGAGAATTAAGCCTCAGAAGATATCCACAGACCCAGGACACTCCATTGAGCTCAGTTTGTGTATAGTGAGTCTGATTTGAAGGTAAATGTTTGATCTGTACTTTTGTATAACAACAGAAATGTGCCAGAAGTGGTGTTTTTCATGAAACTATTTTGAACGAGACATTATACCTCTATCAGTGAGGAAATAGAAGTTATGCTCCAGAAATAAAATGCTTCCATAATAAAAATAATAAAACAATCAGAAACTCCTTTGTCATCTTCAGGGTATTAAAGAGGACAAAACTGATTTCCTCCATCTGGTTATGAAGAAAGGATAAGCATCACAACACTTTCATTTAACTTGCATATGCTTTCTGAGCCCTGCACCAGCCCTGTGCTAGGGTGCTGGGCATCTGAGCAGAGCTATCATGTTTCTGTGATGATGGCGCCCCCTGGGTGGCTCTGCCTTATGTTTGACAGTTAGTAGTAGGAGCCCCGATATCAGATGCATTACAATAAGAAGCTCTGTTAAGTGAGATTAGCCAATCACAAAAAAAGAAGGGACATATGTTTTCATTAATATGCGCAACTTAGGGAG
>PVJS01028264.1:0-25641 GCA_004027185.1 Glis glis
CCCCCCCCCCCCCCCGTGGATGGCAAGGTCTCTTGGTAATGGCTGGGCTCCCAGATGAGCTCAGCCAGCGGGGTGGAGACAATTATCCGGGTGCTCAGGCCCGAGGTCAGACGATGGAGAGGGTGTGGATTTCTGGACTTGGACCATCTGGGCCATGCTTCCCCTCCCCAGTTCACAGCGGCTTGTCCCTGGCCCTTTTCCAGAAAGTCTTCCCGGCCGTGGTGGCCCAGGTACATCCTCTGCGTGCAGGGCGAGGGCCAGCAAATCGCGAGCATGTGGCGGCGGGCAGGTCCCCACGTGGCTCGTGGCTCCAAGTTGGAGGAGGAATTGTAAACAGCTGTGAGGAGTGAGACACCCCGGGGAGCGGTGTGGCTGAGCCTGGAGGAGCCTCAGGCCTCCCGGGGCCCTGGGGGGCAGCTGGGGCTGGGCTCTGAGGGTGGGCTGTGGGCTGTGGCGGGCTCCACGGGCCCTGCGCCCTGCCGCTGGCTGCCACCCTCTTCAAATCCATTTTCTTTCCAGACTCGAACCATGTCTGAGACATGGTTTGCTGCTCCTGGCCAACACGGCTCCCAGACAGGGCGGCCTCCTCCCTTTCTCTGCTCAGCCAAGGCCCGGGCGGCCTGCTCCGATGGCGTGTGGGTGGGCAAGCGCTTGCTTGTGTCTGCAGAGCTGGGCGGTGCTGTGGACAGCCCCTCCTCCCGGAGCGTGGGATCCGGGTCCCAGAGATCTGTGGGGGAATCCAGGCTGCTGGCAAGGACCGAGCCACACCCCGCTTGCTGCCAGACGGAGAGTTAGGCGCTCACTGGCAGCCGTCCTGGGCCCCAGCTCCCGGAGTCTCCAAAGCCAGGAGCCAAGAGGAGCAGGGAGGACTCTGGGAGAGACTGCCCAATTTGTCTTCTCATCTCTACTTCCTGGTTTGCTCTGGACTCCTGGGAACATCCATCAACTCCCGCAGGGCACAGGAACAAAACCCGGCAGGTGGCCACGCAAGCAGCTAGGCAGGACTGGCATCTTTCCTTCCTAGCCCCGGTCACAATCCTCCTCCTCCAGGGAGGTGGCCCTGATCCCCAGCCAACCCGAGCTCTCCGTTGTTGTCTAACGCCCCCACCAGTAAGGATGGCGAGACTCCACTTGTTTTAAGAGCTTTCTGTGAGCCAGGCATGATAGCGCATGCCTGTCATCCTAGCAGCTCAGGAGGCTCAGGCAGGAGGATTGCAAGTTCAAGGCCAGACTCAGCAACATAGTGAGACCCTTGGCAACTTAGTGAGACCCTGTCTCAAAATAAAAAAAGGGCTGGGAAGCCCAGCGTGGTGGTGCACGCCTGTAATCCCAGTACTTGGGAGGCTGAGACTGGAGAATCACAGGTTCAAGGCCAGCCTGGCCAACTTAGCGAGACCCTGTCTCAAAATAAAATTAAAAAGGGCTGGGGATGTAGCTCAGTGGTAGTGCACCTCTGAGTCCCATCTCCAGTAAAGGAAAAAAAAATAAAATAAAGGCTGACTCGTTGTCCGTGTTCTCCCATCCCGCCTCAGCCGGACGCTCTGTTGGCCGACCTTGTCCTGGGCTGGGTATGGAAAGAACATGACGCTGCCCCTCCTTGCGCCAGCGGGGCCCGGGACGCGGAGCTGCAGGCAGCACGTGCATCCACGGGCTTCTGCCTAAGGTCCCTTCTATTTTCTCACTGGTCCAAAAAGAGAAGAAACGCGGGGTCGGGCGGGCTGCGGAGGGGCTGCTGACGTGCCTCTGTGCGTGCAGCCTTCCCTCCGGGTCAGGGGGTCTGTGGCTCCTCGGAGCGGTTCCACAGGAGGCACGGGGAAGGGGTGAGCGGGAGGGACATTTGCTGACAGTCGTCTGAGGCCGTGGAAGCTCCTGAGCCTCGGAAGAGCGGAGAGTAGCAAGTGCAGAAGTGTAGCAAGCCGAGCCCCAGGGAGCCCCGGCTTCCACAGGGAAGTTGGGGGTCCCGCCTGCTCCCCGGCCCCCACGCCCTCCTCAACCCTCAGCAGCCTGCGTCTCTTCCTGCAAGGTGGGGAAGAGAGGTCAGCCTGCCACCGCAGCGTCTTAGCTGTCCTGAAAAGGCGGGAAGTGTGTTAGCAGCTGGGGCTGCTGAAGCCTGGGGGGGGGAGGGAGCCTTTACTATTTCCCCAGCGCCCCTTTTTACCTTTGGTTGTCAGGTGCGAAGTAGTTCCCCTGTAAATCAGCCTGGAAGACAAGATCAGAGGCCGGAACTCAGGACGCAGGATCCCGACACTCCTGCTGTGTGTCTCGGTGCAGGTGACCTCCCCTCTCTGGGCTCATCAGTGAATAGAGACAGAGTGACAGGAGCTGGCAAGGGTTCCTCTGGTCCTTCCTGGGGAGGGGCAGCTCACTCTTGGGTGGATGAGGGCAGCTGCAGAAGGATGCCTGTCTCTTTAATTCTCTCTGTGTGTGTGTGTGTGTGTGTGTGTGTGTGTGTGTGTGTGTTACTGGGAATTGAACCTGGGAGCATTCTACCTCCAAGCCACACCCCCAGCCCTATTTTATTTTTTTATGGTACTGGGGATCGAACCTAGGGGCATTCTATCTCTGAGCTACACCCCCAGCCCTTTTTTAAAATTTTTATTTGTAAACAGGGTCTTGCTAGGTTGATGAGAGTCTTACTACTTGCTGAGGCTGTCCTCAAACCTGTGATCCTCCTGTCTCAGCCTCCCAATTACTGGGATTACAAGCATGTATCACCACATCTGACTCCTATTTTGTTTTTTATTTTGAAACAGGGTCTAAGTTGCCAAGGGTGTCACTATGTTGCTGAGGCTGGCCTCAAACTTGCAATCCTCCTGTCTCAGCCTCCCAAGTACTGAGATTACACCACGCCTGGCTTGTCTCTTAACTTTGTGTGCATGTTCTCAGATCTGAACTGGGGGCTGCAGGTGGAGGCCAAACAGGTGCAGGCCCGGCCCCTCGCCCTTGAGTGTGGAGAAAGGCGGGGAGTGGACAGGCTGGGGCAGGAGCCTTAAGTTCCTTCAGCCCGGCCTCGGCGCGGGCTGAGTCCTGGCTTCATAAACGAGGCTGCGAGCTGGCCGGGGGCCTGTGCCATCCGTCAGCCACAGCATCTATAAATAGGACTGTATTGTTGTTCCCTATTTAGCAAAATATAAATAAGAGTAGCAATAATAGCTTCATTATTAATAACCCGGGTACCATGTTCTTCACTCTCCTGTACTTTTCCATTTTTCGCTCCTCACAATAACCCAGCAAGGGGGGGGGGTTGATGTTATCATTCTATAGACTGAAGACATCAAGGCCCAGATAGGTTAAGTAACTTGCCTGGAGTCACACAGCTACACATGGTGGAACAGAATTTGAGTCCAGGCCTATCAAAGCCAAAGTCCTGGCTCTACCCTCTTGGCTACTCTGTCTTTTCCTAATAGTAAAAAGCCCGCAGGGGTGTCTGCTGAGCAGCCGTGCTTCCGGGCCCTTGGGCAGAGCTGGGCTGGGAAGCCCGGCTGGCCATGGCTGCTTGGTCCCTTCTTTGAGCTTCACACCTAAGAAAAGCAAAACTCTATCCCTACAGCCTGGCCACCCCCTTCTCAGCATCCTGCTGGCGGGACTGGCAGGTGGCACAGCCAATCCCCGGAGGGTGGGGAGGGGCTGCCTGGGGACTTGGGTGGGTGGCTGGGGACACCAGCTCTCCCGTGTTTCATTAGTGTAGTGGAAGCTCTGTCAGAGGGGCCACGCTTGGGGGGCCAATTCTCTTGGTATTTTTCTTCCCTTTACACATGTGCAAACACACACAGGCACACATATGCACGGGTACACACACACAACTTTGGGTCATAGTAAGAGGACCCGAGGAGAGTCTAGCCTGCTTGTTTCTTAAGTAAATGCCTGGACCACCCCTCCCCCACCCTGACCCCATCCGCCACCTTCCAGGACAATGACAGGACCCAGGCAGGTGGGGAGGGGGCCCAGCCTCGGGGGCCGGCACCCCTGAACGGAGGAAAGGCCACAGCTGGGTCAGGTGTTTGGGGAAATAAACGAGGATGAGTGGGACTCCCAGGTGCTCCTATGGGATTGTTCATGAACCCACAAAACAGTGGCTGGAAGTAAAAAATCGAGGTCCCAATCCAGGCATGGTGGCACACACCTGTAATCCCAGGACTTGGGAGACTGAGACAGGAGGATTGCAGGAAAAGGCCAGCCACGGTGACTTAGCCAGACCCTCAGTGACTTAGTGAGATCCTGTTTCAAAATAAAAAATAAGCTGGGCGTGGTGGTGCACACTTGTAATCCCAGTACTTGGGAGACTGAAACAGGAGGATCTGGGTTCGTGGCCAGCCTCAGCTACTTAGTGAGACCCTCTGCAACTTTATGAGACCCTGTTTCAAAATAAAGAATAAAAAAAATAGGGCTGGGGGGTGTAGCCCGGAGGTAGAATGACCCTAGGTTCAATCCCCAGTACCGCAAAAAAAATAAAAAATAAAAAGGGCTGGGGGTGTAGTTCAGAGGTAGAATGGCCCTGGGTTCACTCCCTAGTACTCCAAATCCCCCAAACCAAAAAATAAAACCCCAAACACCTCAAGATACCAAAGCTGTTCACTCATAAAACAGGCCTTTCTAGAAAGTTGATGATGACACTCTGTGGCCCACTGTCCTGCGTCCCTTGCAGGTAACTGACAGGCCAGTTCTCTGCTTACAAAAAGAGCTTTGACTCTACCTGGGGACTTGCTCAGGGGTTTGCTTTGTAGAAGGACCTGGAGCTTCCGTCACTGAAGGGATTTGATTCTTGACACCAGACACGCGTGTGGCTGCTGGGAAGACAGGGCTGTGGGGTCAGCAGAGAGGGCGAGGGTGGGCGTGACGGACGGGCTCCAGGCAGGTGAGCAAGCGTACCTGAGTGTGCAAGCATGCGCGTGTGTGCACGCGTGTCTGGTGCACTTGGGTTACCTCAGCCTGGGTGGGAGTGTGCGGCAGCAGCATGTCCCGGGCCGCGCAGCTGGGTTCTGGCAGAACAAAGCACATGGGATCTCTGGGAGGCTGGAGCCAAAAACAAGCAAATAAAACAAGCAGCCCAGGCTATAAATAGATGCAGACGCAGGCTGCCACCGGCTCGTCTCCCGGCGGGATTGGCAGCCACGGGACTGGCTCTGCAGCCCCAGAGGCAGAGGAGGAGGGAGGCCCACCGGGCCTTCACTCAGACCAGGGTGTGGAGGCCCTTCTTAGAGGAACCCCTCCCGCCGCTGCCGCCCACTGTGCCCATCCACCACCACCCAGGCTTGCCCTCCTGCCAGGCAGACCGCTTGCTGTGGGTTTGCAGCCCGCTGCTCAGGGCAGGAGGTGGTCTTCTCTGGTGGCTGGGCTGAGTTTTCTGGGTTCTTTCTACTCCCCAGTAGGTCCTCAATCCTCAGCTTCGAGGCAGCACTGGCTCATGGAGATGGGCAGAAAGACTAGATCTCAGAGCAGCTGCTCACGGCGCTAGTCTCTGGAAATGTCATCTGGCATCGGCCTGAAGTGCTGGACCTGTCTTCTCTACCCTCTGGCTTCACCCCTTCCTCTCTAAAGTTCCAGGGAGCATCCTGAACAAGGGGTTTATCCATCCACTCCATCCATCCATCCATCTATCCATCCATCCATCCACCTAACCATCCATCCATCCATCCATCCATCCATCCATCCATCCACCTAACCATCCATCCATCCACCTAACCATCCATCCATCCATCCATCCATACATCCATCTGCTCATTCACCATCTACCATCCATCCATCCATCCATCCATCCATTCACTTATCCATCCATCCATCTATTCATCCATCTACCCATCCATCCATCCATCCATCCACCCATCCACCCACTCCTCCATCTATCCACCCACCCACCATCCATCCACTTATCCACCCACCCATCTATCTACCCATCTACTCTGCCATATATCCACCCATCCACCCTTCCATCCATCCATCCTCCCATCCATCTTCCTCCCTTCCTTTCTTCCATCTACGCCCACCTATCCTTCTTTCCTTCTACCCACCTGCCCATGGACCCACTGATCGATGACTCTGCTCACTACCCAGTGAGCTGCCCCCCGGTTCTGACCCGCGTTGCATGCTCCCCATGCAGGCTGCAGGCTGGGCGGAGGCAGTGCAGAGGTGCTGCGCTACCACAGGAAAGGCCCGGCTTGCTGTGAGAGCGCACGGCGAGGGCGGCATTCTTCCCAGTCCCACCTGCTGCCTGGCCGCGGAGTGCCATAGGGGACCGAGCTCCCTGACCACACTGCTGCCCGACTCTGAGGAGTGTGTGGGGGCAGCGAATTCACAGGTCTGCACGGCTTTTATGCGCACAGAGAGTGCCCAAGGTAACACGGCATGGATGCAATAATGATAGTGACAGTGGTGACGATCGTCACTATTGAGTCCTGCTGTGTGCTGGCAGCTGTCAACCGCTGGATAGTCCAGGCCCTGCCACCATCACAAGCTGTGTGACCTTGGCCTAGGCTCTTAACCTCTCTGAACCGTATCTCCTTCATCAGAAAGGAAGGGTTTCCATGGCCTTGTGGCTCTTCGTCTTTTCAAGTCTGTGGGCTGCATTTCATGTCCAACCCTCTTCATGTGCTGGTGCGTTTGTTTTTAGGATTATTAGCTGAGAAAACGCACAATGACAAAAAGCTACTTTGAATTCAGTCGGGGTTTAAAATCGATTTGTATTTCATTATTTGCAACCGCAAGGATATCCATCTGAAAAATATCCCCGACGCGGCATTGTGTATTCAATCTGCACACGCAGGGCGGGCGGGTGGGTGGTTAGTGTATTCGGACCCCAGGGGTCGGGTTCTCACACTGACCCTTCTGAGTCTGCACCCCGCGGGAGAGCCGCCAAGGGCTCCCTGCTGCTTCCCCACCACGCCGCCGATGACAGAGAGAGGAGACGGAGGCGGGCAGGGCGGCAGCAGAGTCCCCAATGGATGGACACTGCTGACAGCAACAAGACAGAAACAGGAGGTCTGCAGTGAGCCTTGGATATCCCCCCCCAGTGTGGCCAGTGCCAGGAGCGCCCGCCACTCCCACGTCACAGAAGCAGGTGGCCCCGCTCCACAGAGCGCCCATCAGGTGCTGGCCTCGTCTTGGGGGAGGGTCTCTGCCACCTGTCACTCCTAGAGCAACATCACCCATTCAGTGCTGTGACCCCGAGGGGCTGGTGTGGCCGGGGCGGGGAGACAGCTGGGAGGGAGACAGATCGCAGCGGGGGCGGGCTGGGGGAAGGGACAGGACGGTGCTGGCCAGGCGCTGGGGCTGGGGTGGAGCCCAGGAGTCTGACCGCTTCTGCCCAGAGCTGGCTGGCACCGTGGAGCTGGCAGGCCAAGCCCTCCAGGCCTCCTCTGGGATGGAGCCCCTTCATGGAGGGCTCCCACCCCTCCTCACAAGTCGGATTTCCTCCTAGCAGAAAATGCAAAAGGCTGGAAAACAGGCCAGACCTTGTCTTTCTCTTTCATTTATTATTATTTTTTAAATCTTTCCTTTCTGGGATTAGATTTGGGTCGACTGCACACACGGGCACTCTGGCTTCCCTGGGGAATGAGAGGCAGCGCTCGCCCCGCCCCCCCGCACCTCCCTGCAGGCTGGGGCTCAGCCTCCTGCAACTGCAGGCAAAGGAGGCCCTGCGGGGGCGGCCGTCGGCCAGACACACACACACACACACACACACACACACACACACACACACACTGCCTGCCTGGGGGAGGGCGGCCCTGCCCACACTGGTGGCTTCGGCCTTCTGAAAGCTGCTCATGAGCCGGAATCTGACTTCAGGTCTTACAGACCCTGTGTGGGATGATTTCGGGATCGCGTAGACATTCTCATGAAGCAGGATGCGGCTTCGATTTTCCTGGGCACGCCCGAGCAGCGGCCGCCCCTCCTACCCAGCTACGTTAGCCCCGGGGACGCTGCCCCGACTGCGCCGGCTCTTTTTCTTTATGTGCACCTCCTGGTTTGTAGTTCTTTGTCTCGGTATGTGTGACTGTCACTCTCCCCCACTGGAGATGAGCGCTGTGAGGGAAGGAGTCAGATCTGTAGCTCTCCAAGGCCAGAGTTGAAAAACTGGGTGGCGGGTGGTTGGAGGTATGGACATGTGGATGGATGGGTGAGTGGAGAGGTGGATGGGTGGGTGGGTGGGTGGATGGATGGATGGATGGATGGATGGATTCATGGATTCATGGATTCATGGATGGATGGATGGATGGGTGAGTGGAGAGGTGGATGGATGGGTGGATGGATGGACGGATGGATGGATGGATGGATGGGTGAGTGGAGAGGTGGATGGATGGGTGGATGGATGGGCGGATGGATGGGTGGATGGATGGGTGGATGGATGGGTGGATGGATGGGTGAATGGGTGGGCAGGTGGATGGGTGAGTGGTTGAACAGATGTATGGTGAGTGGGTGGGCAGATTGATGGATACATGTTGGATAAATGGATGGGTGGGCGGATGGATGGGAGGGTGGGTAGAAGGAAGGGTGGGTGGATGGATAGATAAGTGGGTGGGTGGATAGATGATTAGATAGATTGATGGGTGAGTGGGTAGGTGGGATGGGAGGGTAGGTAGAAGGATGGGTGGATGGATGGATGGATGGATGGATGGATGGATGGATGGATTCATGGATGGATTAATGGATGGATGGATGGATGGGTGAGTGGAGAGGTGGATGGATGGGTGGATGGATGGGTGAATGGGTGGGCAGATGAGTGGATGAGTGGTTGAACAGATGGATGGTGAGTGGGTGGGCAGATGAATGGGTGGATTGATGGATAGATGGTTAGATAAATGGATGGGTAGGTGGAGGGATGGGAGGGTGGGTAGAAGGATGGATGGATGGATGGATGGATGGATGGGTAAGTGAGCTGTTCCTCTCATTGTAGGCCTAGTAAGCACAGAGAGAAAGAACCTCATGTCTTCACTTGAAAAGGTTCCTGCTAATAATGAAAGGAACAAGACACCGAGTTTAGCAGGGCGCACAAGAAACACTGAAAAACAACAGGCATGTTTGGAACTGCCCTGAAATGCACCCATGTGTCTAAATGAATGCCAAAAATCCCCAAGAAACCACACACAGGGAACTTCAGGGGCTGAATTCCCAGGCCTCTGAACAGTTCTGGAAACAGCTTTGCCTAGGGAGGCAGCGAGGAGAGCAAGTCCAGGGAGGCCGCTGGGACATGTCTGCAGAGGGTGAGGAAATGTGGACAACCTCTTTCAGCGCCTGCCAGGCCTGATGCTGTCGCACTCCACCTCCTGAGAGCAGTGTGCAGGCTGGGATTCATCCCGGTGGCCGGTGTTCTGAAAGGGGCTGATAGGAAGTGGAGGAAGTGACGATGTTTAGGGACTTCTGAGGTGAGGACACAAAAAGCCTTGTAGCTTCCACTTGGGCCCCTGCCCTGGAAAACGGTCAGATATTACCTCTCCATGGGAGGAGTATCCAAGAATTGGCGGTCATTTTTAACCTAGCACACCATGCGGCCATTCGTCCAGGTTGGTTTGAAAGAGATGGAAGTCCCTGGGAATCTATGGGACGCTGAAATTCTGTCCCGTGAATCCCCAGTCTCTACATGGCAGCCCACTACAATTATGTATGTGTTATGCAAATTGGATGCTTCTACCCTCCCAAGCCTTTGGGAACAAATGAATCACGGTAAGGTTTACAACCCTATTGTGCTAGCTCGTTAATGCCGCCAGTTCACCCCAGGGGTTTGGGTTCTCTTCCCTTCTGCCAGCCCTGGAAGTCCCGGTGAGGAGCTAGAAGTGGCTAGGCAGCTTAGGACAGGCCCAAGGAATGGGAAGGGCTATGACAAGCCATAATGCTCAGGGACAACAACGGCCAGACAGAGTCAGGTCAACAGCTGGGCCTCAGGCAAGGAGTCGGAATGAAACTTCAACCCCTCCCGCAGGCCCGATTCTGAGACCAACTTGTGTAAGGAGATTCCAAGAGTCATCGGGAGGGAAAATAGGGGGCAACACCAGAAGGGAGGAAGCCGGGAAGAGAGAGGAAAACTTGGCCAATCACAAGGGGACTAGAAAAGATAAAAATGTAAATGAAGACTTAAAACCGGACAAGGTCCGAGTTGGACCAATGGGGACAATGGGGGGACAGCAAAGGGGGATAAAATCTGGTCTTCTAAGAACCTCAGTAGCAACCCCTTGAGGTCCCTGCCTCTACGTGGGAGCTCTGCTGTCCTCAATTTCTTCCTGGCTTGAAAAAAAAAATTCCAGCCAGGCGTGGTGGTGCACGCCTGTATTCCCAGTACTTGGGAGGCTGAGACAGGAGAATGGCAGGTTTGAGGACAGGCTCAGCAAGTAGTGAGATTCTCATCAATCTAGTGAGACCCTGTTTCCAAATAAAAAGAAAATAGGGCTGGGGGCATAGCTCAGAGTATGAATATAAAGGGCCCCTAGCCCCTTTTTATTTTTTATTTTAAATAGGGTGTTGCTAAGTTAACACCCATTGGCCTCAAACCTGCAGTCCTCCTGTTTCAGCCTCCCAAGTACTGGAATTACAGGCGTGTGCCTCTGCCTTGGGCTGGAGATACACATTGAAATCACAGCCTCCCACTAAAAACACTAACCAGCATGGCAAGATGAGAGGCTGACTTCCCACAGGCTGGCAAAGGCGGCCGGCAGCAGCTTCTCAAGTGGGTGGTGGGAGCAGGAGTGGGCGTGGCCACAGTCGAAGGCTGGCGCCACCCACCAGGGCTGGGGGCTCATCTAGGCTATAGCCTGGAAGCTCAAAGCCGTGTGTACAAGTGTTCAGCGGCACGCTGTTCACAATGGCACTGTTCATAGTAGCCCGAATCTGAAAATAACTCTAGTGCCCATCGGCAGAGGAATAGACAGAAAGAGAGACATCACCCTGAGTGACAGGACGCCAGAGCAAGGCTGGGGTCCCTGAGAACTATCAATCCCCCCAATGACCTAGAGACCTCTCACTAGGCTCCACCTCTTAAAGGCCCCACCACCTCAACCCCACCATACTGAGGACCCTGCCCCAACACCTGAACCCTGGGGGAACAAACCACATTCAAAGTCTGTGACTTGTTCCTGCTAGAACACAGCACAGGGGAGGGGGTGTCACTTCTGTGATTATGTCACATAAGATTATGGTGTCTGTCTTATTGACAGTCTCTCTCTCTTGCTGGATTTCTTTTCTTTTCTTTTTTTTTTTTTGGTACTAGGGATTGAACCCTCCAAGCTGCACCTACCTCCAAGCTACACCTCCAGCTCCCTTTTTGAATTATTTATTTATTTTTGTGGGGTTTATTTAATAATTTTTATTTTTTGTGCTATTTATTTTGGGGTGCTGGAACCCAGGGCATTCTACCTCTGAGCTACACCCCCAGCCCCTTTTATTTTTTTGGTTTTGAAACAGGGTCTCACTAGGTTGCTTAGAGTCTCTCTACATTGCCGAGGCTGTCCTCCAACCTGCAATCCTCCTATCTCAGCTTTCCAAGTACTGGGATTACAGCCATGCCCCACCATGCCTGGCTTTAAAATTTTTTTTTTTCGCGGTACCAGGGATTGAACCCAGGGGCGTTCTACCTCTGAGCTACACCCTCAGCCCTATTTTTTTATTCTTTATTTTGAAACAGGGTCTCACGAAGTTGCCGAGGGCCTCACTAAGTAGCTGAGGCTGGCCATGAACCCAGATCCTCCGGTCTCAGCCTTCCAAGTACTGGGATTACAAGCGTGCACCACCACGCCCGGTGAAATTTTTTATTTTGAAACAGGGTCTAAGTTGTGGAGGGTCTCGCTAAGTTGGCAAGGCTGACATTGAACCTGCGATCCTCCTGTCTCAGCCTTGCAAGTGCTGGGATTACAGGTGTAATCCCTGTGCGTCTGGCTTCTCTTCCTGGCTTTGAAAGCATGAGTGAGCGTCCATGGAGGGGAGGTCCACGTGACAAGGAGTGGGGAGTGGCCTATGGCCACCAGCCAGCAAGAACCTGAGGCCCCCAGTCTAACGGGCCACTAGCAACTGAATGCTGCCAGCGGCCACGGGGCCTCTGCGCCAGAGCCCTCTGCAGCCGAGCCTAGATAAGGCTGCAGCTCTGACCTCGATGGCCACTTCCAACTGGGAGCCTGAGCAGACGGCCTAGTGAAGCCACAGCGACTCCTGACCCACCGACACTGTGACAGCGTGTAGATACTGGGCGTGTGCTGCCTTAAGCTGCTACATTTGCAATGATGCCGATACACAGCCATTGATAACCAATAGGGGGTGTTGGAAATCAGATGCTGCCCCAGCCCTGGTGACATCTCTCGCCACCCGGAGGTCTCTGGCCATGCCTGGCTCGTGTTTATCTCCTGCACTGTGCTTCGGTCAGTTTCCCGCCTACGCTGGGATTCGATGCACATCTGTTCCGCCATCCCTTGCCCTGGCACTGGTCTAAGCATCCGGGAAGGCGGCGGGCGGGCCCCACAGCGGGCAGCGTCTGAGCAGCTCGGGTGGGAGCCAGCAGCCGGCAGCCGGGCTGCCTCCAGCATCGCCCTCCCAGCGTGACCTGGGAAGGCGGTCTGGGCTTCATGCACCTCATGGATGAAACAGGGCACCTGCCCGCTCGCAGGTTGGTGCAGGCTAAATGAGCTTGTATGGCGGCCTATGAAGGAGTCCGCGGAGGTGAATTGTTATTGTTACCAAATGTCACAGCCTTCCTGCTGGCTGACTCACAGGCCTGGAGACTCGGAGACTTTCCCTTCCAAATATAGCTTGTGGCTTGCGGAGGCAGGGCGTGGTGGCCCAAACTTGTAATCCCAGTACTTGGGAAGCTGAGACTGAAGGATCCGGGTTCGCGGCCAGCCTCAGCGACTTAGTGAGGCCTCCACAGCTTCGTTTCAAAATAAAGGATAAAAAATAGGGCCGGGGTGTAGCTCGGGTTAAATCCCTGGTGCAAAATAAATAAATAAATAAATAAATAAATAAATAAATAAAATAAAAAAACAAATACGGCTCGTGGGGCTTTGAGTGCGGAGCCCTGTCTCTCCTGAAGAGAAACCCACCCTGGTGACACCTGAGCATGGAGCCCGAGGCCAGAAACCAGGGAAGACGGGTTCCCCGGCATTTCCTGTGGGGCAGGTGACAGGCATCGTGAGCCTCTACAGCAGAGCCCAGCTGGGGAAGATACCTCCAGTAAGCTTGGGAGGTCACCCACAGACGGAGGACAGGCCCCGCCCCACCAGTTCAGCCCAGTCGGACCCCGCTACAGCCGAGTGATGGGTGGCAGGGCGTCTCTGATTTTGGAGTCGCTACAGTGTCACTGGGACATTAGATTGAACTCTAAAGCTCAACAGAAAGGAGAAAATGCGGGATGTGTTTTCATAAGCTGCTTGGGGTGGCGGGCCGGGGCAGCTGATCTGAGGGTCGCAGAGGGCTCGGCTGAGGACACACTGGTGGGTGGGCTGTGTCTGTGCGGGTCCCGCTGCTCGTGGAGGGGGAAGGCTGCCCTGCCGCTCTCCTGCCCTTTCCCCCATGTGCAGCTCAGCTCCCATCCGAATCAATGTTCAATAAATATTATCAAATATCATCAAAGACAGTAATCCGTTAGCGTCTCCATGGTGCGAAACTAAAACCTGCACGGGCAGCCCCAGAATCTTGGTCTTATACTTTTTTTTTTTTTGTGAGTGTGTGTGTGACACTGGGGGTTGAACCCAGGGGCAGTCTACCTCCGAGCTACACCCCTGGCCCTGTTTTATAAATATTTATTTATTTATTTTTGGTACTGGGAATTGAACTCAGGGGCATATTACCTCCAAGCTACACCCCCAGCCCTATTTTTTAATTTTTATTTTGAAACAGGGTCTCACTAAGTTGCAGAGGGCCTCACTAAGTAGCTGAGGCTGGTCGCGAACCTGCGATCCTTCTGTCTTAGCCTCCCACGTACTGGGATTACAAGTGTGTGCCACCACGCCTGGCAGTTATGTTTTATTTTGAGACAGGGTCTCGCTAAATTGCTGAGGCTGGCCTCGAACCCCAGATCCTTCTGTCTCAGCCTCCCAAGTCCTGGGATTACAGGCGTGTGCCACCACACTTGGCTCAAATTTTTATTTTGAAACAGGATCTCACTAGGTTGATGAGAGTCTCACTACTTGCTGAGGCTGGCCTCAAACCTGCGATCCTCCTGTCTCAGCCTCTCAAGTGCTGAGATTACAGGTGTGTGCCACCACGCCTGGCTTGGTCTTGTCCTTGAAGCCTCTTTGCAACTCTCTCCAGACCAGGTTTGGTAGTGTTCAAATGCCTCCAGTAACGGGGACCTCAGTACCTTTTAACAGCAGCCAGGACCATCTCACGATAGCTGGGACTGTGGCAATATTTTCTGGTATATGAGGCTGCAAATCTATTTATAGAGCTTCAGTTCCAGTGTTCACGTGATTTTATCCATTGGGGTCTACTACGGCTTGGACGATGGCATCTCCTCCAAATTTCAGGTGGAAACTCCATCACCAGTGGGACAGTATTTAGAGGTGTTGGAGGTGAGGCCTAAGGGCTCCACCCTCACGGATGGGATTAGCACCCTTTGCACCCTTGTAAAAGGGCTCGACGTCAAAGGAGAGCTCTCTTGCCCTTTCGCCCTCCGCCAAGTGAAGACACAGCAACCAGGCGCCAGGCATCAATGCTGGGGCCTTGGTCTCGGACTTCTCGGCCTCTAGAGCTGTAAGAAATAAATTTATGTTCTTTATAAATTACCCAGTTGCAGTTCTTTTGTGATAGCCACACAAATGAACGAAGTCATTTTCCTTGTAGCGGCACAGCCGCCCAAATTCTTGAAGAAAGGCTTTTGTCCCTTCTGAGTTTGTCTTCTTTGGCCCTAATTATTGTTCAAGGGGCTTGATTTCAAGTTCCCTTAACCTTCCTGGTTAGCGCATATTCATTTGATTGAGTCTCTGCCCTCTTCTTTGCTTATACCGAAACTAAACAATAAGCCAGGGAGTGTCAGGACAGGGCGGAAGAGAGTGTGTTACTATCACTTCAATTGTCCCAGAGACAATACTTTTAGTAATGGCTGTTGTGTTAGTCAGCTTCCTGCTTCTTTTTTTTTTTTTTTTTTTTTTTTTTTTGCGGTACTGGGGATTGAACGCAGGGGCGTTCTACCTCTGCACTACACCCCCGGCCCTATTTTTTTTTTATCCTTTATTTTGAAACCGGGTCTCATGAAGTTGCGGAGGGCCTCACTAGGTAGAGAGAGAGAGAGAAGCTTCCTGCTTCTATAACAAAAGGTCTGAGACAGTTGATTTATAAAGAGAAAAGGTTTGTTTGGGCTCACGGTTTTGGAAGTTCCAGTCCGTGATCGATTGGCCTCATTGTTTTGGGCCTGTGCCGAAGCAGCCCACCATGGTGGGAACACATGGAGCCAAACTGTTCACCTCATCCCAAGCCAGGAAGCGAAGAGAGAGAGAGAGAGAGAGAGCAGAGTCACAGACACCTTTGAGGGCAGGCTCCAATAACCTAAAGACCTCCCGTAATGCCCCACCCCTTAAAGTTCCCACCACCTCCCACTAGTGCCACCCTGGGCCTTATCCACCCAGTCTTGTTAGGTTTTGAATGAGGGCTGCTTTGGGGCACTCGTGGTCTGCTGTGCTCCTGGCCAAGGGTGAGAGACACAGGAGCTTGTTTGGACTTTCTGGGAAGAAATGGAATGGACTAAGAAATGGAACGGGCTGAAGGCTGAGGACAGGTTGTTGTGAGTGTCTGGCACGCACACTCTCTCCGTCACCCCCAGATAAAGCCACACTGGCCTTTGTCTCCTCTTCTCCTTGGAATCCTCCGTAGGTTGGGAGGTGATGACTGTCTCCTGTCCCCTCCCCAGTGTGCGGAGGTGCACCATCATAGTGACTGATCTTGGCCCAGTTGCCAACTCTACCCCTTCCCCTGACCTCCCCAGCAGCGGGAACTAGAGCTTAAAAATGCTGCCTGCCTGGGACGGGCAGACAGAGCCAGGATGTGCTGGTCCAGGAAGGGGCAGCTCTGCAGCCACGACTGGGGCTCCCACAGGAGTCAGGGAGGAAATGTGCAGCACCCTAGCTCTGAGAGGTTTCATGGCCAGCCCAGAGGGCTGGGATCAGGATCTAGATTGCTCTAAGAGATGGGAGGGTCCACTTTGGGAACCAGGGAAGTAACCCACAACTGGGGCCCTGGGGGCGGGCTACCGAAACTCATTGGCAGTCCTTCCTTTGTTCCTTCCTTCGTTCCTTCCTTCCTTCTTTCTACTGGGGATTGAACCCAGGGGCATTCTTTCTCTGAGCTACACCCCCAACCCCATTTTATTTTGAAACAGGGTCTCACTAAGTTGCTGAAGATCTCCCTAAGTTGCTGAGACTGTCCTCGAACCTGTGATTCTCCTGTCTCAGCCTCCTAAGTACTGGGATTACAGGTGTGTACCACTGTGCCGGGCTCAGGTTGACAGGTTTTCAAAATCACAACTCTAAGCCAGGTGTGGTGGCGCATGCTTGTAATGCCAGTACTTGGGAGGCTGAGACAGGAGGATCCGGGTTCATAGCCAGCCTCAGCTACTTAGTGAGGCCCTCCGCAATTTAGTGAGACCCTGTTTCAAAATAAAGAATAAAAATAGGGCTGGGCTGTAGCTCGGAGGTAGAATGCCCCTGGGTTCCATCCCCAGTACTGCGCAAAAAAAAAAAAAAAATCACAACTCTAACCTGTGCGTGTGGAGTGGCCGTGGGGCCTCCCGTGGGGTGTCCAGAGGTGGTCCAGGGCTGCATTCTGGGGGTTTCTTCCCTTCCCTCTCATGGCCACCCTGATTGTTCCTGCCTCTGGCTTCTGATCTGAATGGCCTGAGCCTTCCGGGCAGGGAGATGCAGGCCTCTTCGGCCGGGGACAAGGGTGGACTTGTGGGCCCCAGCGACAGAGCCGGCCAGGCCATGCAGGAGGGTCTTAATGAGGAGAATAACAATTCCCAAGGGTGTGCGGGGTGTTCCCATTTTAACCTTTCCCTTTTGGCAGAAACTAATTTTTCTGCAAAAACAATGAAAAAATCAGGGTGGAGTTTCCTCCCCTAGCCACTCAGCATCCCCAGAGGAAAGTTTTGTGGCCGAGGAGGGATGGAGGGGGGCTGGCTCCAGAGGGAGGCGTCCGGCTGTGGCTCGGCTGGGTAGGTGGGTCAGCTGGCCTGCCAGGCCCGGCCGCCTGCCTGCGTCCAGCTGTGTCCCCGCTGTCCGGAGGCCCCGGCAGCCTAGACCACGGTGTTCATCGTGTGTGGGTCGCTGTCCCTTGCAGGGCTGGTCTTGTGACCAATGGCCTGGGGACTGTGGCCAGGCAGGCCGGGCGGTGCTGGCCAGGCAGGGCACCCCCCATGTCCTGGAAGGAGGGTGTCTCTGAGCAGCCCCATCTCACTGGACTCCTGCATCTGGCCCAGCTGGGATCCCAAAGCCAGATGCAGGAACCATAACGTACATCCTAAAGCTGCTCCTTGCCGACCATGCCCGGGACGGGCTGCCTTTCCATGCACCACTGGCCTGTCTCAGAGCGTCCTGGGCCCCCCTTCCTGCCTCTCCACGGTGGTTCTCAACTCCCTTCACAGAACCAGTTAAAAGCCTAACTGGACCTCATTGCTGCGGGGGAGGGGAGAGGCTGCCAGACACTTTGAAATGAACTCCTCGGAGCTGGCCCGAGTTTGTGTTTGTCAGACGCAGGCCAGTGGCCATCAGAGAAAGCTCTGAGTAAAATCCATGAAATAAAAACGTCTCCAAGCCAGGCATGGTGATGCACGCCTGTAATCCCAGTACTTGGGAGGCTGAGATGGGAGGATTGCAGGTTCGAAGCCAGCCTCAGCAACTTAGCAAGAGCCTGTTTCAAAATAAAAAAAAATAAAAAGGGCCGGTTGTGTAGCTCAGAGGTAGAACAATCCCCAGTACCAAAAATAAATAAAATGAAATAAAATAAAATAAAATAAAAAGGGCTGGGTTTATGTCAGTGGAAGAACTCCCAAGCCTTGGGCCTTGGGCAGAGCCGACTTAGCAATAGGGAAACCGTGGCTGGGAACTTGGAAGATGAGGACTGAGGGTCAGAATTCATGATCTAAGCGACCAGTGCTGCTGGCCTCTTAGTACTTGGAAGGCTGAGACAGGAGGCTCGCAGGTTTGAGGCCAGCCTCAGCAACTTAACAAGACTGAGTAGAATGCCCCTGGGTCCAATCCCCAGTACCAGAATAAAAAATAAAAAATTAAGCTGCCTGGGAGGAGCGCGGTCCCCAGAGGACACCGAGCCCAGGCCAAGATGCCTCACCTCATGGCGGTCCACCCTCTGTCTGGCCTTTGCTTAGGGTCCTGATGTTTGGTCCTCAGAGGCAAGGGCTCTGGAGTTCTTGTTAATACAGTTCCATGTGCTCTGGAAGCTTCTAGAAGGAGGCTCTTAGGGGATGGGGACGCAGGGCATGTTTTTCCTTGTGACAGGTGAAACACGCCCGTCCACATCTGTGACAGAGTCCCTGGGAACAGTCTGGGGATTCAGTGCTGAGCGGAAAGGCCTTGAGGGGCCGGGGGTGAACTCCCCATTTCACAGGCGAGGAAACCGAGGCACGAGAGGACGCCTGTCCTGGTCACCCCCTGGTTCAGGCAGAGCACTGGAATGACGCTCCACGGATCTGTGTTTCCCCACACGCCACTCGGGGACAGGTGGGGCCCACGAGGGAGACGTGAGCAGAGCCCGCCATCCTGGCGTTGGCCTAGAGAGCCGGGCAGAGGCCGCGGGCCCTGGGGACTCAGGAGGAGGGTGCTGCCAGCCACCCGCCGCCCCAGAAGCCGAGTCTCCCCCAGATGCTGCTCTTTGTTTTCATTAGGGGAAGATCTCAATTAAAATAATTACGGTTATGAAAAAAAAACCCACAGAAGAGAGAGAAAAGGAGTTCAGTTAAATGCAAATATATTCAGAACGATGTTATGAACTCGGCTCACCCCCTCTGGAATTACCCATTAACGATTACATGCCAATTAGCCACCTTTTTATTGTTGTAGAAAGGAAGAGAGTCCCTCTCCTCAGCACTGAATAGAAACCCGGGTGAAGATGGCGCAGACTTCGCCGTGGACCAAAACCCCTCCCCACCTTTTGTGACGGAATCTCCAGCACACTGGGACGGTTCTGCAGAGCAGGGAGCTTTGCCTTGACAGACAGACAGACAGACAGACAGACAAGTAAACAGCCATGGTTTTCTACTCTGAAGGTTTTTTTTCAGACAGTGACATTGGGAATCCCATCCCCGCCTGCGCAGTGATGTCAGGGCCAGGGGTTTATTTGTGTCAGTTTGCCTTGGGGCCGGGTGGGCTCCTCTTCCTCTGCCCCGGCTGCTCCTCACTGAGGCCCATGGAGGTCACCTGGTCAAGCCAGGGGCAGGGACTCGGAGGAAGAGCCAAGGTGGCAGGTGAGGCGGAGGGCAGGCCCCTGGGGTCAGGGCGCAAACCATGTGTCTGGCCAGGGCTGTCTGTCTGGATTCCCGGGCCTGTCCTGCTTTCAAAGTCAGCTCTACCTGCTGAATTTGTATTTTCCACTATGTGGCATTCAAGCGGGACCCTTGAGACCCCCTTGTGTGTCTAGCCGGGCATGGTGGAGCACGCATGTCATCCCAGGACATGGAAGGCTGAGACAGGAAGCTTCGCAGGTTCAAGGCCAGCCTCAGCAACTTCGTGAGACCCTCAGCAACTTAGGAAGCCTCTGTTTCAAAATAAAAAAATAAGCCGGGAGTGGTGGCACATGCCTATAATCCCAGGACTTGGGAGGCTGAGATAGGAGGCTCCCAGCTTCAAGGCCAGCCTCAGCAACTTAGTGAGACCCTGTTTAAAAATAATAATAATAGAGCTGGGCGTGGTGACGCACGCTTGTAATCCCAGTACTTTGGGAGGCGGAGACCGGAGGATCTGGGTTCGCGGCCAGCCTCAGCTCTCTCTCTCTCTCTCTCTCTCTCTCTCTCTCTCTCTTTCTCTCTCCCTGTCTCTCTCTCTCTACTTAGTGAGGCCCTCCGCAACTTCGTGAGACCCGGTTTCAAAATAAAGTATAAAAAATAGGGTTGGGGGTGTAGCTCGGAGGTAGAATGCCCCTGCGTTCAATCCCCGGTACCACACACACACACAAAAATAATAATAATAAAAAGGGCTGAGGATATAGCTCGGAGGTAGAACTCCCCTGGGCTCAATTCCCAGTGCCAAAAAAAAAAAAAAAAAAGAAAGGAAGGAAGGAAGGGAGAAAATTCAAGTCCATCGTTCATTCATGCATACACACACACTTACTGGGTCACCTACGTGGCAGGGGCTCCCAGCCTGGTGGACGCTCGGCACAGAGCCACCCCAGCTGCTCTGCGGTGAAGGGCTAGCCGCCTCTGGCGCAGGGGCGCTTACATGTCAATAAGCCATTTCCTCAGATGTCCCATGACACAGCCAGCGGCTGACAGGCCCTCGTCTGGGGAGGACCGCCATGCCATGTCAACAGAGCAGGAAAGAAGCCACATCACCCTGGGCCAGTCGCACCCCCAAGCCAGGATTAACGCCCCATCAACACACGCGAGGTAACTAAGACCGGACCAAGGCAAGAACGGGCGCGCTCGTGAGAGGATCAGCCACGTGCACAGGAGGATTCTAGACTGTCACCTGGGAAGGAGTGGGCCAGGTGCACACGGGTGGCCAAGGGCTGGGGACGGGGAGAGCGATGGCATGGTTCCAATAGTCACTTCCCCGCTCCCTGGGCTGGGCGGCTCCTTGCCGGGTCCCCCCTGCATGATGTCATTGGTCCCTGTGTACAGGACAGCAGGCGGGACAGGAGCTATTGGGAAAGGTCACGGGCACATAACGTCCTCGGTGTGGGTGGTGGGAGGATTTCCTGGCCAGGCCCAGGCGGCTGCCACTTCCTAAAGAGAAACAAGCCGAGAAAGAGAACAGGGTTGACATGATCACGTAGAGAAGACACCGGTGGGAGGCCGGCGGGGCACCCTCAGCGCAGCAGGGCCCTCCCCACCTCTCCACCCCACCTGTCACCCCAACTTCCTGGAGGATGAGTGCCTGGAGGGGAGCTGGAGGGAACCTGGATTCCCATGGGCACTGCCAATATTCGGTGGTGGATCATTCCACACATTTCTATTGGCAACTTTGGTTGCTTACCTGTAAAAATGTCTTTTTTTTAAAAAAAATTTATCTATCTATCTATCTATCTATCATCTATCTATCATCTATCTATCTATCAATCATCTATCTATCTATCAATCATCTATCTATCTATCATCTATCTATCATCTATCATCTATCTATCTATCTATCTATCTATCTATCTATCATCTATCATCTATCTATCATCTGTCTGTCTATCTATCTATCTATCTATCTATCTATCTATCTATCTATCTATTTATCATCTATCATCTATCATCTATCTACCTATTACTGGGGATTGAATCCAGGGGCATTCTACCTCTGAGCTATTACCCTCCTCCAGATCTTTTTATTTTTTTATTTTGAAACAGGGTCTCGCTAAGTTGCTGAGGGTCTCACTAAGATGCTGAGGCTGTCCTCAAACCTGTGACCCTCCTGTCCCAGCCTCCCAAGTGCTGGGATTACAGGTGTGCACCATCACACCCAGCTGAAAGCACGTCATGATTGTGCTCTGCCTCGCATGGCTGGGTGGGTTATGCTGGGAGGGACAACCTGACAGGGGGGACTTCACCCTGGAGAACTCCGTGCGACCTTTGTGGCCTGGCAAAGGGACCCTGCAGGAGGACCCAGGCCCGGGACTCTGGACCTTAAGTGCTCACATCAGCTTCATCCGGGTTCATGTCTTTGACACTGACCTTGGAGAACCCTCCTAAGGACCCAGTGAGGTGGGGGTTATTTACAGAAGAAGAAACTGAGTCACAGAGAGGTTCCATAATTTGCCTACAGCCACACAGCCAAGAGTCAGCTGCACCGGGATTTGAACTTCTGCAGTCTGGCTCCTGACTGCCGCCCCACCTTCCTGATGGGAAGTGGGTCCCTCCTCCCCAGAGTGACCTGCCTGAGCTCTGTTCCACCTCCAGTCCTGCCCCCCTCTGTTCCCCATCCTGGTTAAGGCCTCCTCCCAACTCCCCAGGCTGAGAGCCCAGGCCTGACCCCGCCCAGCCCTCGAAGCCTCCCTGCTGCCTCTGTGCCCAGAGCACCAGCGCTTACCCTCGGTCGGCTCGGCAAGCTCCTATTCATACATCAAAACTCAGCCTCCATAATCCCAGTACTTGGGAGGCTGAGACAGAAGGATTGCAGGTTCTCGGCTAGCCTCAGCTACTTAGTGAGGCCATCTGCAACTTAGTGAGACCCTGTTTCAAAATAAAGAATAAAAAATCGGTCTAGGGGTGTAGCTCGGAGGTAGAATGCCCCTGGGTTCAATTCCTAGTACAACACACACACACACACACACATACACACACACACACACACACACACACACACACACACACACACACAATCCTCTGCACTCTCTTCCTGCATTCTCTCTCCTTCGGGCTACTTCTATCTAATCTGAACATGGTCTACCATTTTCCTGGTCACCCATTGATATTGATCTTCTCATCAGGCCCACCCTCCATGGAAGGTACTGGAAACATTCAGTGTGCAGCAGAGCCCAGCCCGCAGTAATGCTGGTGAAGTAGAACCGAATGACCCCAGTCCTTTCCGACTCCGCCATCCCTGAGGGCCTTCGGGGGATCCTACTTGTCTGTCAATTTGCAAATGTCGGGGAGTCCATCTGCCATCTCAGGCCTGACGGCCATCTCTTTCTTGGCCTGTGCACCCCGGCCTGCTTCTCCGCTTCTCCACACGTGGATCTGGCCAGGGCGAGGCCGGCACCAAGAGGGGGTGTTTGCTCTTTAGAAGGGACGTGTTGCCGCCAAGTTGGCTGCTAAGGGATCTTCTGCAAAGTAGAATCATTGGACGGATGTTCCCATGGCAACAGAGCTGTTCCTGGAAATCGTTTGGGGGAGGCAGGCGCGGGCCAGCTCGGTGCTGGGCGCTGCGGGCCCTGGGGTAGGGCCAGGCGGAAACTGTGGTACCGCCCAGCAGTTTGGCCTTCCTCTCTGCCTCTTCCCCAATTTGGGCCTCCCCTTCCCTCTTGCTGTTTCCCCGGGCCTCAGAAATCATTTCTGTGCCACCTGGAAGAGCCCCCATGCACCCAGTCACGGTGCCCAGAGCTGTCGTCTTTCTCTCTCCATTAAAAGATAAAATGCAGCTGGGCATGGTGGCGCACACTTGTAATCCCAGTACTTGGGAGGTTGAGACAGGAGGATCGCAGGTTCGCAGCCAGCCTCAGCTACTTAGTGAGGCCCTCCGCAGAGACCCTGTTTCAAAATAAAGAATAAAAAATAAAATAGGGCCGGGGGTGGAGCTCGGAGGTAGAATGCCCCTGGGTTTAGTTCCCAGTACTGCAAAAAAATAAAAAATAAAGAAAAATAAATAAGGTTTTACAATATGTGCGTTAACAATTTATGAAACACTCTCGTGGGCACTGCCATCCACATACCCATTTTACAGCTGGGCACTGAGGCTGGTGCCAACCAAGCACAGAGAGGCCAGAGGTGCCGCAAGAGGCCAGGCGGGTGCGGTCCAGGGTCTCCAGGGTGGATGACCTTCCCCTGACCTCTCTTCTCCCCGCGCATCCCAGCAACAACACCTCCTGGCACAGGTGGGTGGAGAGGGCACAGAGGAACCTTCCCGACTGCTGCTAACGAGCCTGGGGCATCGCGCCGCGCCCTCCTCCCTCTCCGGGCTCCCAAGAAACACGGTAATTGGCTGAGGCAGAATCAATCCCTTGACAGGCCTTGCTCGCTGTGGGTCTGGGGAAGCGCCCACGTCTATTGTCTGCGTGGGAGGGTGTGTGCGTGCAAGCATGTGGATGTAGCTGAGTGTGCACGCCAGCTCACAAGAGGGCATGAGGGCCTGCGTGTGTTTATGAATACACGAGCGTGTGAGCGTGAGCATGTATACGTGTGTGTGGATGCGTGTCAGTGTGTGTGTGAGCGTGTGTGTCAATGTATGAGGATGTGGGAGTGTGTGTTTGTGGGTGGAAGGGGTGTCAGGGTGTGAATGCAGGGGAGGGGCGGGCAGGGGCCTCGGGGATTTGGGGACCCTCCACGGCAGGCCCTCTGGGAGTGAACCCAGGGGCACTCTACCTCCGAGCTACACCTCCAGCCCTATTTTTTATTCTTTATTTTGAAACAGGGTCTCACAAAGTTGCGGAGGGCCTCACTAAGTAGCTGAGGCTGGCCACGAACCCGGATCCTCCGGTCTCAGCCTCCCAAGTACTGGGATTACAAGCGTGTACCACCACGCCTGGCCCACTCTCCATATGTTCGAGTTCTTCCAGCCCAGGCCCAAGACACCAAAGGTCAGGCACTAGCCATTCACACTGCTGTCCCTCAAGTTCATGACCCAGAGAGGGACGGAGTAAAATGGTGTCTCGCACCCCTAAATTAGGGCTGGTTTGTTACGCAGCCCTGGGACATTAGATTAACGTCGACAATTGCTCGCCTATATTCCGAGCTCCTGGGGCAGACACGCTGTGGTCGCTGATGTCTGCTGTTTCTAAAGTTCTAATCGGCTGGGCGTGGTGGTGGCGCACGCTTGTAATCCCAGTACTTGGGAGGCTGAGACCGGAGGAGGATCACAGGTTCGCGGCCAGCCTCAGCTACTTAGTGAGGCCCTCTGCAACTTAGTGAGACCCTGTTTCAATATTAAGAATAAAAAATAGGGCTGGGGGTATAGTTTGGAGGTAGAATGCCCCTGGGTTCAATCCCCTGTACTGCCAAAAACAAAAAAAAATTTTTAAAAATAAAAGAAATTCATTGACTTAAACATTTTAGAATGACAGCAATGTATAAAGTAAAAAAAAAAATCTAAAGCTTTCTCAATCCTATGTGTCTGGATAAGAGTGTTAACAGAGGCTAAGGTGCAGCTCGGTAGTAGAACACGTGCTTAGTAAGTAAGGGGCCCTGGGCTCTGTGCCCAGCACCAAGAGAAAAGACCGCTAATAAGATGACACATTTGAGCTACATCATTTTATAGGAATATGAACATTAACGTACGTGTTTAAAAACAGGAGCACACTGCATACATCGCTCTGCAATTTGCTCTTTACATTCAGAAATAGATTGCAGATATTTTTCCCTGATCATGATCTACCTTATTCTTTATTATTATTTTTGTGTGTGTGTGTGTTTGTGTGGTACTGGGGATTGAACTCAGGGGCATTCTACCTCTGAGCTACACCCCCAGCCCTATTTTACTTTTGTTTTGAAACAGGGTCTTGCTAGGTTGATGAGAGTTTCACTACTTGCTGAGGCTGTCCTCGAACCTGCGATCCTCCTGTCTCAGCCTCCCAAGTACTGGGATTACAGGTGTGCACTACCACACCTGGCTTTGTTCTTAAAGCAAACAAACAAACAAACAAACAAACAAACATTTCCTTCTACCTTCCTTCTTTCCTTCCTTCCTTCCTTCGTCCTTCCTTCCTTCCCTCCTTCCTTCCTTCCTTCCTTCCTTCCTTCCTTCCTTCTTTCCTTCCTTCTTTTTTGTGGTACTGGAGATCAAACCCAAGGATGCTCTACCACTGAACTACATCTCCAGCACTTTTTATTTTGTGCAGTTTCTATTGGTTTTTTTTTTTTTTTTTTTTTTT
>PVJS01028265.1:0-25628 GCA_004027185.1 Glis glis
TCTTTCTCTCTCTCTCTCTCTCTCTCTCTCTCTCTCTCTCTCTCTCTGTGTGTGTGTGTGTGTGTGTGTGTGTGTGTGTGTGGTACTGGGGATTGAACCCAGGGGCATTCTACTTCTGAGCTACACCCCCAGTCCTTTATAATTTTTTTGTTTGAAACAAAGAATTAGAGAGTTTACCCTCTAAATATAAACCCGTTACCCCAAAGAAATGGTCTCTCCTCATATACACACCTGACCCCGCATCTGCTACAGCAACCACATCGTGTTGTTTTCTTCTCTGTCTTCTTGTACAGACTTTGAGTTATAGAGGGACAACATGGTTAGCTTAGCCCCCATGGGATCTCTAGTGCATAGCAGTGTTCCTGGTCCGTCAAAAGTACTCTAAATCACTTTTTATTAAAATGTATGTGTCTGCCGGGCATGGTGGTACACGCTTGTAATCCCAGTACTTGGGAGGCTGCAACAGGAGGATCGCAGGTTTGTGGCTAGCCTCAGCTACTTAGTGAGGCCCTCCACAACTTAGTGAGACCCTGTTACAAAATAAAGAATAAAAATAGGGCTTAGGGTGTAGCTCGGAGGTAGAATGCCCCTAGGTTCAATCCCCAGTACTGCAAAATAAGTAAATAAGTAAGTAAGTAAGTAAGTAAGTAAGTAAGTAAGTAAGTAAATAAAATGTATGTCTAAATCCTGGTCAATATCGTCCAATATAAACAGTTCAAAATCCAAACACATCCAGGCACAGAGACAGGCCATAAAGTGTAGGAAAATACCCCAGAATCTGGAGCCAGGCTAACAGAGTAATGCAAACCATTAAACAGCTTCCCCAAAACTCAAGATCTGATCCTCCAAGGGAGACTTCATGTAAGACGGGAATCACCGGGCTTCCAAGCTCATTGCTCTTGCATGGAAGACCCCTAGACCAGCACCATGTCCTAAAGTGGGCTTGCCCTCCCTTTATTTGTCCAGCTCATGTTTAACCTTGTAAGTGTCCTTCAGTTAGCAATGGTACATAAATTCAAAATGAAGCGTGCAGACAAATATTTCTTCTCATTTAGGATTAGAAATAGCCTCCTCCAGGAAGACTTGTCTAGTGTTTCTGAGACTAATTCACTCTCTAAATGCTTCTTCTGTTTATGCCAATTGGGTTCATCACGTCTATTAGAATCTTCTCTTTATACACTTGTGTCATCTCAGAGAGCTGGTCTCCTTGAGGGCAGGGACCACACGTTTGGCATGGAGTTCCTAGTTAATGCCCATCTGTCCTGAGATACTGCTACTTGCACTAGATTAGGATATCAAGAGACGTGTGTTCTTCCAAACTTACCAGGGTGGCTTACAGAACAGAAGAAGACTGATGTAAAGAGAGAAGGAAACCAAGCCACACCTACAACCATAGCCCAGAGCACTAGTCACCAAATAGAGACCCGAGTTGGCTTTAGCCAGTTTTTCCAATGAATTCCAAGGGATTGGGGGTGTAGCTCAGTGGTAGAGTGCTTATCTGGTGTGTGTGAGGCCCCGGGTTCAATCCCCAGCCACCACCACCCCCAAATGTAAACACTATCAGAATTGTAAGGAATAGGATGGAGAATCGATATATTGTCTTAGATTAGAAGAAGGCCATTACAGAGTAAGGCATCAGGGCACAAGTTTTAGAATCAGACTGATCAGAATTGAACCTTTGTTCTAAAACATACTAGAAATAAGATTGATCACTTGATTGAGATCAATTAGTAACTTATTAGGCATTATATTAGGGTTATGCATTATGGTAGCGTTAAAGGGCATAATTGACAAGTCTGTACCTACACTCGCATGACAGCGTACATGAGAAAGAGTCTGGGAATCCAAAAGGTTCCAAGGAATCTTGGTATCGCGAGATTCCTGTAACATTCACATAGCAGACACAAGGCACCAGGGTGCTGCTGTCCGTGGTGCTGAATTCCTGGCGCCCTGGCTCCACTCATTCCTGCCTCCCTTTGCTTTCTTCTGATTCACATTCCTTTAGCCTAGAAGAACCCTCTCCTGTTTCCCTACGTGTAGGTGGCTTTTGAGTAGGATCTTAAAGGATGAGCTTGCCTTTCCAGGCAGAAAAAAAGGACAAAAGGAACAATGTGGGAAAGAGCAGAAAGGCATAAAAGAGTGTAAGGTGTTTGATAATCACTCTGTGTCCAGTTTCCTGCTACCATAAAAGCACCCTGACAAGCATTCTCATACATATTGCCTTAGGGACCCATGAGATAATGTCTTTAGTATTCTTGCCCTGTAAATGGAGTGATGGGTCATAGAGAATACTTATATTCAACTAAATGTAAGATGAAAACACCTGTGTGTGTGTGTGTGTGTGTGGTGTGTGTGTGTGTGTGTGTGTGTGTGTGTGTGTGTGTGTGTGTTTTACTGAGGATTGAACCCAGGGGCATTCTACCTCTGAGCTACACCCCCCTCCCTATTTTTTATTTTGAGACAGGGTCTCACTAAGTTGCTGAGGGTCTTTCTACGTTGCTGAAGCTTGTCTTAAACCTGTGATCCTCCTGTTTTAGCCTCCCAAGTACTGGGATTACAGGTGTGCTTCACCACACCTACCAAGATAGTATTTTAAAGTGGGGAAAATAGCAGTGTGTTTATATACTTTTGGGAAAGACCCCAAAAAGAGGGTAAAATGATGGTGCATAAGAAGAAGGGGATAATTTCTATAGTGGGTGTTTAAAAGGGTGAGCAAGAATGGGATCTAGTACAAATCAGAGGGGTGGGGCCTCGCTAGGAGCATTAAGAGGCATGGTAGTAGCCAGGCATGGTGGCACACTCCTGTAATCCCAGTTCTTGGGAGGCTGAGATAGGAGGATCTCAGGTTTAAGGACAGCCTCAGCAGCAGAGCAAGACTCTCAGCAACCTAGTGGCATTGTGTTTCAAAACAAAAAATAAAAAGTGCTAGGGTGTAGCTCAGAGGTAGAATGCCCCAGGGTTCAATCCCCAGTACCACAAAAAAAAGAGAGAGAAAGAAAAAGAGACAGAGGTCATGGTGGTAAGAGGGAAGGCAAGGATATAGACATTGATGCTGATGTGTAAGGAGGTGGGATAGTGGAAATATGCAAATATTCACTTCTAATTTCATTTATTTATCAGTAAAATATGAAAGTGTGGGCAGAACAAAGATGGTGGGATAGCGAGAGGCAGTATATCACCGGCACTCTGACAGTTGGAGCTCGGCCACCGGGAAGACTGCATCTTGAAAAGAAAAGTAGGACAGCCAAAACTCAACAAAACAATGAGAGCTAAAGTGCAGCGGAATGCGAGGCAGTGGAAAGAGCGGAGGGCGGTGGGGAGCTCAAAGCACTTCACCTGGTAAGCGGAGAGCAGAGACAAAGGCGCCATCTTGGCTGAGCCACGCAGCTCCCAGAATCCTCCAGCAAAGAAACAGCTGATTCTTGTAACTGGCGATTATAGTCCACCATCAAAAGCAGTCGACACAGGACCATGATGAAGCCTAAGTCGAACCAGACCAACATCTACAATGGCGGTGACTGCAAAGGGTGGGACGCGAGCCTCAGCCCCCGCAAAGAAAGTGACGTGGAAAGATATAGATGAGACGTCCAGGCACAGGAGCAGCCCAACACCGAGAAAATGAGTGGGTGAAACGCAGCCCCCCTGGAGTAGCCTAGCAACAGTGCCGAACACCACAGCACTGAGGACATGGATGGACATGGCATGGCTCCCCGGAACCACCCAACGAGAACACAGGTGAGTGAGATACAGGGAGGCAGTGTGTCGCCAGCACTGCGAAACTCAGAAATCGGCCAGCAGAAAGACTGCTTCTTAAAAAGAAAAGTGAGGCAGCCAAAACTCAACAAGACAAAGAGAGCCAAAGAGCAGCAGACTGTGAGGCAGTGGACAGAGCCAGAGGCTAAACAGCACCCCATGCATTTCACCTGGTAAGTGGAGAGTGGAGGCAAGCCATCTTGCGGGGCCATGCCTACACCGCGGCTCCCAGAGACCAACAAAAAAGAGACAGCAGATCCTTGTGCAACCAGCGACTATAGACCACCATTGAAACCAATCAACTCCGGAACATGATGAAGCCCAAGTCAATCCAGACCCACACTTACAATGACGATGGTTTCAAGGGGTGGGCCGTGAACCTCTGCTCCCGCAACGAGTGCAATGAGGAGAGACAAAGAAGAGGTGGCCATACACAGGAGCAGCCCAATTCTGAGAACACAAGCCGGCAAGCCACGGCCCCCCATGAGCAGCCCAACACCGTCCTGGAACTCCCCAGAACTGAGGACATAGGTAGATGAGACATGGCCACCTCCCCAGTGGCCCAGCATTGAGAACACGGGCAGATCAGCCCCTAGTCCTGCCTCCAGAGACCTCCTGCACTGGGGACGCGACGTGGGCAAACCCTTGGCCCCGCCCCCAGAGAACCCTTCCCCCTGGCACTGGGGATGCTGTGCGGGTAAGCCCTTGGCCCTGCCCCCAGAGAACACCTGACCCAGGCACTGGGGATGAGGGGCAGGCGAGCCCTCGGCCTCACCCCCAGAGAACCCCGGCACTGGGGACATGGGGCAGGCGAGCCCTTGGCCCCGCCCCCAGAGAACCCCTCCCTGGTGCTGAGGCCGTGGGGTGAGTGAGCCCTCGGCCCCGCCCCTGGAGATCCCCAGTGCTGGGGACACAGAGCGGGTGAACCTTCAGCCCCAACCCCGGAGAACCCCTGGTGCTGGGGATGCGGGGCTGGCAAGCCCTCAGCCCCACCCCTGGAGATACCCCAGTGCTGGGAATGCAAGGTGGGTGAGCCCTCGGCCCCACCCCCGGATACCCCCCCAGTGCTGGGAACGCAGGGTGGGTGAGCCTTCGGCCCCACCCCTGGAGACCCCCCGCCCGGCGCTGGGGCTGTGGGGTGGGTGAACCCTTGGCCCCACCCCTGGAGGGCCCCTCCCTCCAGCGCTGAGGACACAAGGCAGGCAAGTCCTCGGCCCTGCCCCTGGAGACCCCCAGTGTTGGGGACGCGCTGTGGGTGAGCCCTTGGCCCCACCCTCGGTGAACTCCTCACCCCGGCGCTGGGGACATGGGGCGGACAAGCCCTCAGCCCCACCCCCAGAGACCCCCCAGCGCTGGGGATGCCAGGCGGGTGAGCCCTTGGCCCTGCCTCTAGAGAACCCCTCACCCCGACGCTGGGAACCTGGGATGGGTGAGCCCTTGGCCTCACCCCCAGAGTACCCCTCACCCAGCACTGGGGTTGTGAGGCAGGCAAGCCCCCGGCCCCGCCCCAGAGTACCCCAGTGCTGAGGTCACCAGAGGATGAGCCATGACCCCACACAGGAGGGACTCCAGACAAAGAGAGAAAACTTCAGATGAGCAAAAAAGGCGAACTAACTGGGGGAGGTGTGAGGGAAGGAGAGGGAAACAAACTGGTGCACAGGATGGACACACACAAAGATATCCAAGTCAACTACTATGCTGAAAACGGGAAGGAGGGAGGGGGGAGGCAGGGAGGTGGGAGTTGGGGAGGGCTAACTGACTGATGAGTGCATGCATACGTCAACCACACTGAAATCCTTCAAAATGTATGATTGCAATACACTAATAAAATAAAATTTAAAAAAAGATGAAAGTTAATATGAGAAGAGAAGCTTTAAGGAAAGAGAGAAATAATGAAATAGTTATCTGATAAAATGGAGAAGTGATTGGACTAAGAGATGTTGCGCAGTTGGTGAAAAATATTGAATGCTCACTTGAGATTAGAGGCCACAGATCTACAAACTGTGATCAGTCCACAAGGTGAGCGTATTTTTCTCCAGGATGTTCACCCGCACAAGCATAGGTGTGGAGCAGCAGAGTGAGATTCAACCACTGTTGGTTTTCGTGGCTGATTAAAAAAAAAACAGAAGTTATTATGTACTCTTGCTATAAGTACATAATTCCGCATATGAAGTAATTTGGCTAAAAAAATGATCCCTGAATAAGTTTAAGGGTCTAGTTCTACCATTTTACAATGGGAAGAGGTTACTTGAAGAATCTGTTAATTGACTCCACATGGACATGATTAGTGAAATCTAGACTGAGAAACGATGTAGGACAAATGACCCAATTTCTTCAACAAAAAAGAAAAAGAAAAAGCCAGACTGGTGGCACATGCCTATTAATTCTAGTTCTTGGAAGGCTGAGACAGGAGGATCCCAGGTTCAAGAGCAGCCTCATCAACTTAGAGAGACTCTCAGAAACCTAGCAAGACCCTGTTTCAAGACAAAAAAAAATTTTTTTAAGGGCTAGGAATGAGCTTGGAGGTAGAATGCCCAGGTTCAATCCCCAGTACCAAAAGTAAGTAAATAAAGAAAAATAAAAATGGAGGCGGAAGGTATATATTATGAAGATCTTAAGAGCCATATCAACCATTTGTAATATATGTATTTTACTTTACCTCAGATCAAAAAACTTGGGAAGTCATATGATAATTGGAGAAATGTGAACACTGACCAAATATTTGAGTTAAAGAAATACTTTTGCCAGGCATGGTGGCACACTCCTATAATCTCAGTACTTGGGAGGCTGAGACAGTAAGATCGCACATTCAAGACCAACCTTAGCACCTTAGAGAGGCTCTCAGCAACCTAAAGAGACCCTGTTTCAAAACAAAAAAAAAGGGGGGGACCTTGGGGTATAGATCACTGGTAGAATGCCTCTGGGTTCACTCTCCAGAACCAGAAAAGGAAGGAAAAAGGAAGGAAGGAAGGAAGGAAGGAAGGAAGGAAGGAAGGAAGGAAGTTAGTTTAACATGATAGTAGTATCATGGTTATGGGTTTCCTAGGTTGTCCTTAACTTTTAGAAATATGAATTAAAGTAGTCACTGATAGAATTATATCTGGAATTTTCTCCAAAATAATTAGGAATGGGAGTGGGTGAGAATATAAATGAAACAAGATTGTTCTTGTATTGACCATCATTGATGTCAGCAATGGATACATGAGGGTTTGTCACACTATTATCTCTATTTTTATAGTTTAAAAATTCCTTCATAATTTCAAAAGTTAAGAGAAAAAGAAAAGGTGTTCTAGAAGAAAGATCAGAGGTGCGAAGGAACTGGTAAGTGATGAGACCAGCAAGCCAGCACTATATATGCTAACCACATATTTGTATCAGTGAAAAGTAATAATTCAGCCAGGTGTGGTGGCACATGCTTTTGTAATCCCAATACTTGGGAGGCTGAGACAGGAGGATCGCAGGTTTGAGGACAACCTCAGCAAGTAGTGAGACTCTCATCAACCTAGCAAGACCCTGTTTCAAAAATAAAAATAAAATAGGGCTGGGGGTGTAGCTCAGAGGTAGAATGCCCCTAGGTTCAATCCCCAGTGCCACAAAAAAAGTAATAATTCCCTATTAGGAGATAAAACGTTTAAAAGATAGATGGAGTACTTGTGAGGCTGAGACAGAAGGATCACAGGTTCAAGGACAGCCTCAGCAAGTAGTGAGACTCTCATCAACCTAGCAAGATCCTGTTTCAAAATAAAAATAAAATAGGGCTGGGGGTGTAGCTCAGAGGTAGAATGCCCCTCGGTTCAACCCCCAGTGCCACAAAAAATAAAATAAAATAAAATAAAATGAATTTTTTAAAAAAGATAGAGCTTAAAAGGTTGGAGGAATAATAGCATATGAACTGGGAAAGGAATCTAAATTTGAAGCAAATTCTTTACATTGTTCGGGAGAGTAGAGATATTCATTCTAGACTAGCTTATATTATGTGCAAATTAAAATTTCAAAGTAACCACAGATATTGTGTGTGTGTGTGTGTGTGTGCATGTGTGTGTGTGTGTGTATGTCCAATCCTGGTATAAAAGAAGGGGGAAGGAGAATGAAAAACTACAAGAACTGACTGTGTTGACAACATATCCAATCAAAGAGACACATAACACCAATTCCCAGAGCAAGGAAAGCTGGAGTTTATTGATTCGGGGGTCTGTCAATTCCAGGCCTCAGTGGAGACCTCTGGGCTGGGCTGGGTCATCTCTAACTCTCAGAGGGTGGCTTCTGGTCATGGGACTGATCGTGTAGCTCCACAGCAACTTCACCAATACTGCAGAGAAACTCAGAGAAACTGATCATCTCATCTTGATTCTCGTCCTGCTTCTTAAAGAACTTTTCTAAGAAATCCTCACTTTTTTTCTCCTGTGGGGAGAAAAAAATCAAACGAAAGGCAATTAGGGTACAACCTGGAGGGCAGGGTTGAGATGCCCATGACGGACAGCATGGGGAGCTTGACCCTGGAGATTATTTATATACACGGGGGATGGAACCCAGGGGCATCCTCCCTCTGAGCTTCACCCCCAGCCCTTTTAATTTTTTTTTATTTCGAAACAGGGTCTCACTAAGTTGCTGAGGTACTGGGATTACAGGCACGTGCCACCGCACCTGGCTGTGTGCTACTAATTTAATAGTACAGTTAGATACTACAGTGAGTGAGAATTTAAAAACTAGAGTTTTGCTGGGCGTGGTGGCGCACGCTTGTGATCCCAGTACTTGGAAGGCTGAAACCGGAGGATCCGGGTTCGTGGCCAGCCTCAGCTACTCAGTGAGGCCCTCTGTAACTTAGTGAGACCCTGTTTCAAAATAAAGAATAAAAAATAGGGCTGAGGGTGTAGCTTGGAGGTAGAATGCCCCTGGATTCAATCCCCGGTACAGCAAAAAAAATTTTTAATAAAAAAAATAAAAACTAGAGTTTTAAGGCTGCTTCATCTCATGTGGCACTGTGATTTCTAGTGTGCTACTTCTGCTCCCAGGACTACATGAAGAGAAGTTTCCAGAAAGACCGGCTGAACCCAAAGAGGTAAGCCTAAGGGGGAAAATTCATGTTTGTTAAAAGAGAGATAGTTTAAGGCAGAGATCTTTCCCTGAGCCACAAATCAGCACAGACCACTGAAGACATGAGGACAACTGCTAACTACTCCATCCCTCTTTCCATTTTACAAAGCATTTCCAAACACATCGCTTCATTTAAATGTTCATAAAAAGTCCAGCGCAGTGGCACATGCCTGTAATCCCAGTATTCGGGAGGCTGAGACAGGAGGATCGCAGGTTTGAGGACAGCCTCAGCAAGTAGTTGAGAATCTCATCAACCTAGCAAGACCCTGTTTCCAAATAAGAAATAAAATTGGGCTGGGGGTGTAACTCGAAGGTAGAATGCCTCTGGGTTCAATCCCCAGTACCACAAAAAAAAGGGGGGCTGGGGTTGTAGCTCAGAGGTAGAATGCTCCTGGGTTCAATCCCCAGTGCCATAAATAAATAAATAAATGTTCATAAATATGTTCATAAATAAATAAATGTTCATAAAATGTTCATAAATAAATAAATGTTCATAAAAATGTTCATAAAAATCCTGGGATTTGTGTGCCGCTGTCTCCTTGTTTCATCTGAGGTAGCTAAGGTAAGCAGGTGTTTAGGTATTTACAACCATGTATTATGTAACGGCCCCAGGTTCTACCTGCCATCCTGACTCTATCTAAGACACCTTGGTTCAAGGAGTAGGTCCCGCAGGAGGCTGGGCATGGGTACAAGATGCCAGTCAGCCCCGTCCCGTGGGTGCCACTCCATGAGCTGGCATTTTTGGGCCAACCAGGGCCACAGGTACTGCTCACTCCTGCCCCACTCCTGCCCAAGCCCCCCTTAGGTCCCTACTCACACCAGCCGACAGGAAAGTGGGGAAATTCTCCTTCATCATCTTCGACAAGCCAGATTTATCCAGAGCATCTGAACCCTGAGTGTATTCGTGGAAAACTTCAAGCAAGTCCATCAGCTTCTTCTCGGCTTCAGTATTGCTAGTCATCTTGGTTTCTGATAAGCTGCGGGAGAGAAAGATATCCATCACCGGTTTTGCTTGCCAATGTGAGAGGCCAGGAGACACCGGAGGTGAGGGGGATGGGCAGCAGAAGAATTTGGTCTCCTGGATCTCTGGACCCAGCTCACTCATGACGCTCTCAGCCAGGAACTGAAGGGCTCTGTCCATCCTGAATGCTGGTATATCCCCTCCAGCCCCAGGACCCCTGCCTCACCAGTACCCTGGACACATTCCGTAGCCCAGCCACAGGAGCTCTGTGGGAGTTGAGGCTGGTTTGGCAAGTGCCTTCAAGATAATGGGATGCAAATGGAGCCCAGGTAATGGGGCATTTGCTCTCAGGACTTGTGGACTGGACCGTCTTTTTTCCAGCTCTAGAACAAGGCCAGAATAATGGTAAATGGAGGGATTAAGCCTGAGAACCTTAGGTGCCCCCAGGCATCTTGGTGAGACTGAGCCCAAAAAGGCAGGCAGGGGACACCATAAGCCATGGAGTAAGTAGCACTGAGGGCTGCAGGGAGTAGAGGGCTCTGGAAATCCTAGACGCGGCTCTGTCCGCGGTTGCCTGTGAAGACGTTCTCCCGGTGCCAGTGGTTCTTCTGTGATGCTCTCTGGATGTCACAGAACCACCAGAAGTCAGAACAGAAAGGATATCGATTATGCAGTGGAGCCCCACATTGCCCTTAGAGGATGCTGAGGCTGGAGGGAGAAGAGGAACGGCTGTCCAGGGCCGCCCCGCCGTCGGGGGCCAGCTGTGTGCTGAATCCAGGCACCCTGACTCCCAGTCCCGGAGGATTCTCCTGCTGCAAGCAAGGAGCAGAGCAGGCAGGGTGCTGTGCCTTAAACCTAGAAGCAAAGAGGCGAATGGGGACTCACCAGTTCCCAAGGAAGAGGCACAGAGGAGGACAAGGGAGAGGTGTGCATTGGCTGCAAAGAGCAGTCCTTTTATGACACTCCAGTCTGGGCAGGGAGCCTGGGACATGTCTGGGGACTCACACCCAAGATTCTGCCCCAGGGGCTCAGTCGTGCCTGCCAGCACAGCCCCTGTGCAGAGCCCTTGCTAATCCCATGGGACTGGACTGACAGGTGGCAGCAGAGGAAAGGCAAGAGGGCTACTGTGCCCCCGGGAAATAGAGCACTCAGGGATTTGTAAGTGGAATCGTCTCTGACTGTGTATCCAATGAGTCATTCGACCAACTCGCATTCTTCGTGGATCATGTAAAAGCAGTTTCCATTAGCATTAAGTTACCATATCGGGGTGGCGTGCTAAGAGCTCCCAATGCTTGACTCTTCTAATCCTTGAGCATATGCTGTGTGATGGACAATCCAGTTTACGGATTTGGAGATCAGAGTGTCGACAGGTTTCCCAAGAGTACTCCCCTACTGAATGACAAAGTCAGGATCTGAACCCAAGTCCGACTGACCCTGCAGCCCAGCTGCTAGTACTATGCAGAAATTCCGAGTCTCTGTTAGGTCAATCTCTGGGCTTAGTGGGTAGAGTCAGTCCAGGGCCGGCCCTGTGGAAGCCTCTGTCCAGAATAGATGCTGTGTGCATGAATGTATATACAACAGAGTGCCCGGGGATCTTATACAGACAAGCCCAAATGTTACTGAAACTCAGGTTCTTGGATCCAGAGTTGCAGGACCAAAGAATGGATCCGGGGAGAACTGAGGCACAGGCGATGCTGTATTTAGTAACTTCTGCTCGAGCCAGAGGTAGACAGCAAGTGGGGGACAGAAATCCCAGGCTGACTCAAGCAAAGAACGAAGGGGAATGGCTTTCACAGCCTCGGTGGGGTGGGCAAGAGCTCAGTCTCTGGTGTCCTCACACGTGGGGTGGGATCTGAGCTGTGCGTGCGCTCTTCCGCATCACACTGCTTCACGGGTCACAGGTCTCTTTGCCATCTGAAGTGTCCCCCTAGGGGTGTGCGTGATCCTCTGCTAATAAGGTAAAGGTAGCTGTGGGTTACTTCAATGACTATTCTATATACATATTTGCCCCTTACCACCTGTCCTTATCATCCTGAAAGTCTATAATATTATACTTTTCAGAATAGTGCAGACCCTGCACTGTCTGACTTGAGCTGTCACACCTGCTGACCACATAGTCTCAGGGGGGCTCAGCCCCCCTTTCCTAGCATGTTATCTCCCACGGCCTTGAAGATAGGTGCAATTCTTTTGTTTTTTGGTGGTTCTGGGGATTGAACCCAGGGTGTTCTACCTCTGAGCTACACCCCCAGTCCTTATGTAATTTTTATTGTGAAACAGGGTCTTGCTATATTCCTAAGGGTCTCACTATATTGCTGAGGCTGTCCTGGAATCTGCAATCCTCCTGTCTCAGCCTCCCAAGCACTGGAATTACAGGTGTGCGCCATCACATCCAGCTAGACTGGCATGCTTTTAACCCCTAATCTTTTAGCATGGCTGTTAATGCCATAAGACTAACAGCTAGCTCGTCTGTCTTATTTCCCTGGAGAGGTGTTTGTCTTTAATTCTACAGGGATCCTGTTTTTCATGGGGTCCCTTTGGTGTCACGGGGATCTCCATCCTGGCTGCTCCCACTCCTGCTATCCACAGACCATTCCAGAAGGGACAGCTGCAAAAAGGACACTTGTGCTTTCTGAAGAAAATGTCTTGCCAGATCCTCCCAGGAAACCCACAAAGACATCTGGGATTTTTATCCCCTCCCTTCTGCCCTCCCCCAGTCCCCTTCCACTATTCTACTGCTTTCTCTCCTCATTTGACTGAAGTCCCTTTTGCTTCCTATTTTTGTTCTAGTTTCCACATATAGGAGAAAACATAGGGCCCTTGACTTTCTGAGACTGGTTGATCTCACTCAGCATAATATTCTCTAGTTCTATCCATTTGGCTGCACAGGACATAATTTTGTTCTTCTTTATGGCTGAGTAAAATTCCAATTGTGTACATATACCACATTTTCATTAGCCATTCATCTATTGATAAACATTTAGTTTGCATCCATAAATTGACTTCCAGCCCCATTTTATTTTTTATTTTGAAACAGGGTTGTTTCAAAAGGTGCTGAGGGTCTTGCTAAGCTGCTGAGGCTGTCCTCAATCCCGTGATCCTCCGGTCTTAGCCTCCCAAGTACTGGGCTTACAGGTGAGTGCCACCGCACCTGGCTAGGGCAAAGAGAACACCTAAAGCCAATTAATATTCCCACCCCTGCAAATAACCAATAAAATGAGTTTTATGTTTTTGTTTTTGGTACTAGGGATTGAACCCAGGAGCATTTTACCTCTGAGCTACACCCCAGCCCTTTTTATTTTTTATTTTGAAACAGGATCTTGCTAAATTGCAGAGGCTGGCCTCAAACCTGCGATCCTCCTGTCTCAGCCTCCCAAGTACTGGGATTATAGGCATGTACCACCATGCCTGACTCACCCATAAAATTCTACTACACCCTGTGAGAATACTCCATATCAACAAAGTCCCTCTCCTCCAGTGTTCTATTCCATGTCACTCTATCCAGTTCCTGAAGGCCTGCTCTCAGGCGTACCTTCTGCTTCCCCATGCATCCTCTGTAGGCAGGGGTTGGCTATCATTTTCCTAGGGACACCATGTTCACTGGTACCCTTTATCCCTGCCATTATGCCTACTCCATTCGTGCACCCATTGGGCCAGTTCTGGGGTGGCCAATGACGGAGCCATCTAATGTCTGCTTGGTTGCTCAGTGTCTCTCCTTTCTGCTTTCTGGTCAGAAATGACTGATAATGTGTCATACCAAGATCTTTGCATATGTCTACCATATGCCTCTACCCCGGGCCTCCCCCAACTTATTATATATTATATAGTTCTTTTCCCTTCAGTCCTCTGAGTAGATGGCCAATCCATTCGACTACAAAGAATTTGTTACATTCTCATCTGGGACCAATACTCCTTCCAGGCAAAGTGGATGGGCAAGGTGCATTGCTCCGTGTATTGGGAAGAAATGCCCCTCTGGCTGTCTCCCAAGGCCACATTTCTTTTTTTTTTTTTTTTTTTTTTTTTTGCGGTACCGGGGATTGAACACAGGGGCGTTCTACCTCCGCGCTACACCCCCGGCCCTATTTTTTTATGCTTTATTTTTGAAACCGGGTCTCACGAAGATGCGGAGGGCCTCACCAGGTAGAGAGAGAGACAGAGAGACAGAGAGAGAGAGAGAGAGATCAATCGATTGATCGCGCGCACGCGCATGTGCGCTGAGGTTGGCCGCGAACCCAGATCCTCCGGTCTCCGCCTCCCAAAGTACTGGGACCAAGGCCACATTTCAATGTGTCTTTAAGGCAACTGCTGGACATTCTGGCTTTCATCCCTTTACCACCCACAAGCCGAGCTTGGGCCTTTTCCTCTGATCATATGAGAAACCCCATATAACTACAGGCTGGACCAGGGGGAAGACCTTGGTGCAACTCTTGCAGAAGATGTGGGCTTCTGGGCTGCGTGCCCATGCAGCTAACCCACGCTCTCCAGTCGGACTCAAGTTCAATCCCAAAGCCCCATTTCTATTTGGGAACAGACTGCTGTCAGGCCCATTTTATGACCTAATGGTCCAGTAGAGCCCAGATCACAGTGGGCAGCTCCAGATGCATGGCCACTTGATGCCCAGGGCCCAGTAACATGTCAGGAGCTGTTTCCCCAAAAGGAATATAATTTTCTGCAATGGAAGGCATGGACTTGCTCAGAATCCCTGGGGCCTGCATTTGTGACTCTCCCACTGGGGCTTGCCAGAAACTCCCCACCACATCTTTTCCCACTATTGAGCCCTCCAACAGTCTGTCAGATCATAGGCCCAGCTGGTGGCTGCTTGCACAGCAGTGTGGGCCTGCTGGAGAGCCCTGTCCCATTCCCACTCCTGGCCCCAGTCAAAGCTGGAAAGCTCCAGCGTTACCCAGTGCTAAGGCCAAAATAATACTCCCAGCTGAGAAACGTGTTGCCCCCAAGAGCTGATGGGCTATGCTTCCTTCTTACAAGATGCAAGAAGCAGAAATTTGTCTTTTATTCTGGATGGGATAAGTTAGGCCACCCCGGACCATCGGACCCCTAAAAACCCCACTGAAGCAGTAAGTCTCTGCATTTCAGAGTGTGAGTGTCTCACCAAGATCCTCAAGGTAGTAGTCACCTCCTGCTTGCCCTGTCTTATCAACATGGTGTCATGCTGAGGATGGGAATAGATGGAGGACCAAGTTCAGGATCAGCCCCCCAGGGCCTCTTGGTTGAACTGGATTCTCAACCACATAGGAGCCCTGCTGTCTTCCCTCCGGGCAGTCCGAGAGTTCAGGACCAGGGACAGTGCAGTTCCCCAGCAAGAGTTCTGTTCCTGGCAATCTAGGCTTTTTCTAGCACGCCTCTTTCACATTTCTAGGTATTAGCAGCACTCCACTTGTTAGTACCAAAATTCAAACCAGGCTTCATTTTGAAGTGTATTTGTCCCCACAAGTTCTTATGTTGAAACCCTTCCCCACAATGTGAAGATACTTGGAGATGGGCCCGTAGGAGGAAATTGATGTTAGGCCCTAGACTGGTAAAATTAATGTCCTTGTGACAAAAGAAACCAGAGATCTCTCTCTATCTATCTATCTATCTATCTCTATCTCTATCTCTCTATCTCTCCCTCTCTTTCTTTTTCTCTCTCTCCACAATGAGAACGCAGAAGCCAGAAAGAAAACCTTCAATACATCCTGACCATGCTGACCCCTCTGACCTTGGGCTTTCCAGCCTCTAGAAGTGTGAGAGTAAATTTCTGTTGTTTAAGCCAGGTATGATGGTGCATATCTGTAATCCCAGTACTTGGGAGGCTGAGACAGGAGGATCAAGTGTTGGAGGCCAGCCTCAGCAACTTAGTGAGAGCCTATTAAAAAATAAAAAGGGGTCTGGGGGTGTAGTTCAATGGTAGAAGGCCCCTGGGTTCAATCCCCAGTACCAAAAATAAATAAATAAACTCAGGATTCTGTATCAGATGGATCCAATCAGGAAAGAGAAATGATTCAGCAACTTGGACAGTGAGTGTTTATAGAATTATTCATTATAACAGGGGAATGGAGTGACAAAGGTTTGGCTAGTAAGAAGGGAAGAGGACTCCACGCATAAAAGAATTGCAAACCTAAGAGCAGCCCCAGCACCTAGCTGAGACACAGTGCCCAAGAAAGAGCGGTGCCTGCCCACTCACTCACCCGGGGCTGAGACTTGTTGGAGAGGACACAGCCATTGCCCACTGGATGACAGGGAAGTTGCGGTGGTGCCGTGTAAATAGAACCTGCTAGAAGTCCACCCTCTATGGTGCTAGGAGAACTGTCTGGTGTACAAAGGAGCTGGGGAAAGGCGCGGGCTGCTCTCAACGGCAGGCGCTGGAAAGTGAAGGGACAGGAGCCTGCCACCAGAGGATGGAGCTCACTGGGAGAGCACCTGCTTAGTGTGCACAAAGCCCTGGGTTCAATCGTCAACATTGCAAAAGTACTTCAACTATTTTTTTTTTTTTTTGCGGTACCGGGGATTGAATGCAGGGGCGTTCTACCTCCGCGCTACACCCCCGGCCCTATTTTTTTTATGCTTTATTTTTGAAACTGGGTCTCACGAAGTTGCGGAGGGCCTCACTAGGTAGAGAGAGAGAGAGAGAGAGAGAGAGAGGAGAGAGAGATCGATCAATCGATTGATCATGCGCGCACGCATGCGCGCTGAGGTTGGCCGCGAACCCAGATCCTCCGGTCTCTGCCTCCCAGAGTACTGGGATTACAAGCGTGTGCCACCACGCCCGGCGTACTTCAACTATTTTAATGCTTTTATTGTTCCATTGTAATTACACATCACAGTGAGATTCAAAGTGACACAGAAACACATGCTTTCGTCACTGAGTGCATTTCCCTCCATATCCCACCCCGCTCCCCCTGCCTGTCTCCCCATACATGTTAGTGACACCAGATCATGGTACTTGAAAAACTGCCCATGTATATGTCAGGTTCTCCAGAGAAATAGAATCATCAACGGGATGTGAGTGTGTGAGTGTGTGTGCGTGCGTGTGTGTGTGTGTGTGTGTGTGTGTGTGTTTGGATGGAACAGAGATTTATGGCAAGGAATGGGCTCACAGAATTGTAGAAGTGGAAAGTCCAAAATCTGCAGGGTGGGCTGCATTGCTAGCAGCCTGGAGACCCAGGAAAGAGCCAATGTTGAGTTCAAGTACAAAAGTCCTTTATAAGAGAATTCTCTCTTGCCTGGGGAAAGTCAGCTGACCAGATGAGACCCACCCACACTGTGAAGTGCAATCCGCTTGACTCAAAATCCACTGTCCAAACATGAATTTCACCCAAAAGCACCCTCACAGAAACAACTGCGACAGGGTTGACCCTATGCCTGGGCACCAGGGCTCAGCCAACTTGAGATAAAATTAACACCAGGCTGCAAGAGCCGGACACTGGAGAATCCGTGCATCCTGCAAGAACTAGATGCCGGGGAGACTGTCCATGCTGCACGTGCTGGGTTCCAGGAGAGCTGAGCCTGCTGCAGGAGCCAGAGCCTGAAGAAGAGCCGTGCACTGAAGAACAAGCCTCCACACCACAGCAATAGCCAAATGGACACACCAGAACAGGAAGGAAAATCCCTCCCTCTTGCAATATTTCTTGAAGATCTTAAACTGACAGAGCTTCATCTTGTACCATCTGGCAGGAGAAAAAATAATTAAAGGACTCAGATCCATTTCAGAGCAGAGTGAGCTCAGAGGGTTCAGCTCAAAGCTTGAGGCGGCTGGAGATAAACACAACAAAAGCCACCAGCCGTCCTCTCTCCACACCAGACTCACCCCAGGAAAACTGATGGCACCAGCGTCTGCCCACTGAGCCCTCACCCGCACCCCAAAAGATAAAATTCTAAGAGGTGGGCCTGGTAGCACACATCTGTAATCCAAGTACTTGGGAGGCTGAGACAGGAGGATAGCAGGTTCACGGCCAGCCTCAGCAACTTTTCAAGACCCTCAGCAACTTAGTGAGACCCTGTTTCGAAATAAAAAAGAAGTTGGGGGTATAGCTCAAAGGTAGAATGTCCCTGAGTTCAATCCCTGGTACTGCAAAAAAAAGAAAATAAAATTCTATCAGTACAAATCCTTCCCAAGCTTTGCTTTTAAAAAAAAAAAATATTATTTGCAGCCGGGCGTGGTGGCGCACGCTTGTAATCCCAGTACTTGGGAGGCGGAGACCAGAGGATCCGGGTTCGCGGCCAGCCTCAGCTACTTAGTGAGGCCCTCTGCAACTTAGTGAGACCCGGTTTCAAAATAAAGAATAAAAAAGGACTGGGGTGTAGCTCGGAGGTAGAATGCCTCTGGGTTCAATCCCAGTACCGCAAAAAAATATATATATATTTTTTTTTTGAATGCATGTGCCCACAACGCTCCCCAGCACTGTGGAGAAATAGGAGAAATAGGTTTTGATTTGTAGCAAGAGGGTGTGTGTGCATCTGTTCTGCCTGCAGGATCCCAAGTTCCCAGAGACTGAGACTGAGACCCACCCAGCAACACCACTCCCTGCCCCAGCCCTTCCCACCCCATTCCACCAGCTGGTGGTCGGGCACACGTCCCCCACGAGCCATTGCAGGACAGAATCTGTGGCTGGTTCAGCCCGAGAAACTCCCCTGTATCCTTTCTTCAAGGCAAGAGCTGAGCATGCAAGCCCGAAAGCCCTGTTCAGTGGCAGCCGCTTGCTAGCTGAGGGCTTCTCCAGCAACAAGCGGTCTGACCTCTTGGTGACTCCGGTAACTCCCTTTCATCGCCTGTAAAACAGGAGCATTGCTAGTATCTCTCCATAGTCCTGTTATACCAGTTAACCCACTAAGTCCCAAGTTTTCAATTCTGCCAATAGTTCAACGAAATTGACACAGGTGCATTAAAGTAAGTTGGACACCGTAATCTTGAGCTTACATATTATTATATTAATTTATATTGATAGTATTATATAATTATATCATATGTTACATGATTAGATTATATTAGATGCCATATTAAGGTTTTTAGAGGTGCTCCACATCTGGGATGATGAGACAAATGCATTAGAAGAGTGAATACCATAAAGGGCCTGGGGCGGCGCCAGTGCGTAGTGTGTCCCAAAAATTGCTAGCTACTTCCTCCAGAACCAGGGCGTCTGGAGCTAACCATCAGGCACCCGCAGCAGTCTGTGAGGATGCAGTCATATCTTCAAGCATCCAACCAGCACTGTGACCCTGGCACTGTTCTAGACTCATCCCTGTACATCGGTTGACCCACGCCACCCCACCCCACCCCACAGGTCTGACTTCTTCCTCTCAGGACTAGGCATAGGTTGAAGCATAGGACATCCTTGGTTTGCTTCCAGGTCACGCACACACACACCAAAAAAAAAACACCTTCTTCTCCAGCAGGGATCGCTGAAGCCTGCTCCCCACCCAGTCCTTTCTCTCTCCACCCTCTGAGATATTTACTGCACCCTCCACCTAAAGACCCTTCTTTCCCCCAGACCCACAGATCCCTGCAGAATTGTTTTTCTAACAATTTATATGTGGACACAATTTTAAAGTCAAGCAATTCTCCAAGGCTAGTGTCAGCACCCACACATGACCCCTCCCACCCAAGCCCTCATCACTGAAGCAGCCGCTGTCAACACCTTGAGCCATTTCTTCCTGTGTTTACCCCTGTATTTCTAAGTAATAGATTTCTGCCGGGCACAATGGCTCACACCTATAATCCCAGTACTTGGGAGGCTGAGACAGGAGGATCACAAGTTCCAGGTCAGCCTCATCAACTTAGTGAGGCCCTCAGCAACTTAACAAAACCCTGTTTCAAAATTAAAAAAAAATAAATAAAACAAAAAGGGCTAGGGGGTAGATTGGAAGTAGAATGTCTCTGGGTTCAACCCCTAGTACACAATAATAATAATAATAATAATAATAATAATAATAATAGATTTCTATTTCCATTTGATAATTTTTTTCAGTCTTGCTCTTTTTATACCAACCTGCTCTCTTGAGAACTAAATCACTCTGAGGGACCAGCATTATTAATCCCTTCCGGGGACAGCACCTGCAATGACCTAATTATCTCACAATAGGCCCCGCCTCTTAAAAGTTCCACCACTTCTCACCTCACCACACTGAGACCAAGACATATGAACCCCTAGGAGACCTACTCAAATCATATCAAAACCACAACATAAGCCGGGCGTGGTGGCACACACTTGTAATCCCAGTACTTGGGAAGCTGAGACCAGAGGATCGGGGTTCGTGGCCAGCCTCAGCTACTTAGTGAGGCCCTCTGCAACTTAGTGAGACCCTGTTTCAAAATAAAGAATAAAAAATCAGGATGGGGGTGTAGCTCAGAGGTAGAAGGCCCCTGGCTTCCATCCCCAGTACCGCAAAAAAAAAAAAAAAAAACACAGCATATGACTTGCTGAGAATTTTTTTTAATTCATTGTCCTGGGCAATGAAGGGATTCTTTCAATATGAAAACACATCCATATCTTCCAGATCCAGCCGTTTTCTTTTACTGTGTCTTTAGTTATTTCTCTTCCTCCATTGCCCACTCTGTACTCTTGGACTTCCAGGATTGACTCTCTAGATTCATTTTTTTTTTCTGTCCTATTTTCCTGAGGAGCTGAGCTGGGCATGGCGGCACACACCTGTAATCCTAGTACTTGGGAGGCTGAGACAGGAAGATCTCAGGTTCGAGGACAGCCTCAGCAACTTAACAAAACTTTCAGCAACCTAGTGAGACCCTGTTTCAAAACAAAAAATAAAAAGGGCTAGGGGTGTAGTTCAGAGGTAGAATGCCCCTGGGTTCAATCCCCAGTAACCCCCCAAAAAAGAAGCTGAAAGTACTGGGAATTTCTATCTAAAAGGGCAAGGTTTGTCAGTTCTCTTCATTGATGTTATCTGGCTGCATCGTTTCATAGAGGACCCTCTTAAGATTGGAATCCTCCAATCTCCTGTCCAAGGTGAATAAAACTGGCTGACAATTTTTTTTTTTTTGGAGTGGTGGTGGTGTTACTGAGGATTGAGCTCAAAAAGGTTCTCTGAGCTATACCTCCAGTCCTATTTATTTTTTATTTTAAAATAGAATCTTACTGAGTTACCACACGCTGGCCTCGAACTTGCAATCCTCCTGTCTCAGCCTCCCAAGTACTGAGATTACAGTCGTGTGCCACCATGCCCAGCTCTTGAAGGTGAGGAGAGGAAGGAGCTGAGATGGTCTCACCGTTCAGTGTATAGACGCTTACCTAATCCCCGTGTTTCAGCACAGCACCTCTCCCCCTCACTCTGCCTGGGTCCCACTTGAAGTCAGCTGGGGTCACAGACTGAGTCCCTATCTGCAGAAGTGGGGAAGGAGAGGTGGAGTCCGCCTGCTGTCTATAACAGCCCCCACCAGCCTTCCCTTCATCAGCATAGACACAACACCCTCGCCCTGCAGCGGGTGGTCAAGTTCCAGGTTCAAATCCAACTCCACCAGTCACATGATGTTTGACCTTAGACACATTATTTCATCTCTCCAAGTCTTTCCTCATTGTGAAAACAGTAATGGCATAATGGATGTAAAGTGCTTGGGAGAGTGTCTGGCACAGAATCACCACTCAATAAATATTATTTATATCATATATTAAGCTACATATTACTATTGTATCACATAATATTATCCTATATAGTACTACTATATAATTTGTACTTCTTTCCTTCCCCAGACTCCTATACGCTCTCCTTCATCTTCTCCTCCCCTTTCTAATCCCATTATACACTCTTCACTCAAAATGACCTTTTTAAAACCTCAATCTCCTCAGTCAAGTTCATCCTGATTTGCCTGGGACAAAGGGGTTTACCAGACACGGACCTTTCTGTGCTAAAACCCAAATGTCCCGGGCAAGCCAGAACAAGTTGGTCACCTAAGCCACTCTCCTACATAAAAGGATGTACAGGTTTCCCATTTCTGAGTACAAATCCCCTGCTGCTCAAAGCCCGGGGTGATCTGACCTCTGCCTCGGTCTCGGCCTCCCCCCTCCTGCCCCACCGTGCTCCATCTGCTGTGGCCTGTCTTCAGCTCCTCCGTCCCGGGTCATGTTCCTCCACACTACAGTCTTCCCTGTGCTCTTCCACATGCCTGGAACACCCTTCCACCCTTCATTCTTCCTGGCTAACTTGTGCTTCCAACACCTGTCAGGAAGGGCTTCCCGAGCCCCCAGGCAGGGTCCTGTGCCCCGTAGTCAGGAGGCTTTGGGGAATCTATAAAGAAAGGGATCTCTCTAGCAAGAGTCCGTCTTTTGTGTGCACAGCTACATCACCAGTAGCCCTTGTCAGACCTGCCCCACAGCAAGACCAAAGCAGCTTGCCACTGAGTTAAGTAAGTCATCATGATCTGAATACTCCTTTATTACCTACTGACACTTGGTGGTGATTAACACGGCCTGCTCACCGCAAAGCCCTGGGAAAGATTCCAGCTTTGCAGAGGAGCTGCATGGGGTCCTGAAGAGAGAGCTGGGAGGGTCCAAGGAGCTGCTCAGTCTCCTCCGCCGCCCTGCGGTCCAAAAGGAGGACTCCGGAGAAGCCACTGCTACAACTACACATTTCTCTCTCTCTCTCTCTCTCTCTCTCTCTCTCTCTCTCTCTCTTTCTTTCTTTTTTATTTTCAGTTCCGGTGATTGAACCCAGGGCCATTCTACCTCTGAGCTACACTCCCAGCCCTATTTTTATTCTTTATTTTGAAACAGAGTCTCGCTAAGTTGCGGAGGGCCTCACTAAGTAGCTGAGGCTGGCCGCGAACCTGTGATACTCCTGTCTCAGCCTCCCAAGTACTGGGATGACAAGCGTGCACCACCAACGCTGGGCTAGAACTAAGCATTTCTCAAAACCCTTCCTTGCCCTGGGAGGAGGCTCGCCTTGCACCCACCTGCTCTCAGCCCAGGACCTTGGCAACCCCTGCTTTGCCACAGACACGGCCCTACTTGGAAAGGGCTCCTGTGCAAGGTTAGCACTTGGGCGTTGACCAAAGCAAGGTGAGTTCAGTAATCTCCCTGCCTCAATTCAGCACTGCACAGTCATCCACTGTGGCTGAGCCCCGTCCCAGCCTCTTCCTCTCTCCACATCCCATCTCCCGCCCAGGCCATGTTCAAGCCGCCTCCTGCCATGTTGCTGCTCCCCTCCCCAGCCCAAACTCTGTGTCCCCCTGAGCTCCATCTCTGACGTCCAGCTCCACACCACCACATCTCAGAGCTCTCCTGCCTTCTCCACCTAAGCTGAGCCTTCCTCCTCCAGCCTAGAGCCCCTCTGAGGGCCAGAGCCTCCTTGCTCAGCCTGGGTGGTCCCCAGGAGCCAAGGCCCTGTCCCTACACAACCAGCGGCAGCTTATTAAGGGCATAGGCTCCACCTCCCTACACAGGCTGGGGCTCCCTGCCTTCTGAATCCCTCTCCAGACCTCTGGTCTCAATAGTATAGAGTTCTAGAGCCCTCATCGTAGCTCCTTGGAGATCAAGGTTGGGGAAGGAGGGATGAGGAGAAGCCCATTATGCCAGCCAAGAAAGGAGATGAATAGGACCAGATTTTTTCAGCTTTTTTTTTCCTGCATGGTACTTGGAATTGAACCCAAGGAATTCTACCTCTGAGCTACACCCCCAGCCCTATTTTATTTGTTTTGGTGGGGGGGTTGTTTGTTGGTTGGTTTTCTTTTTTTTTTGTTTTTTTTTTTTGTTTTTTGGTGCTAGGGATTGAACCCAGGAGCATTCTACCTCCAAGCTACACCCCCAGCTCTATTTCATTTTTTATTTTGAAACAGGGTCTCAGCCTCCCAAGTACTGGAATTACAAGTGTGCACCACCATGCCCGGCTATTTTTTTATTTTGAAATAGGGTCTCATTAAGTTGTTGAGGGCTTTACTAAGTTGCTGTGGCTATCCCCAAACCGGCAATCCTCCTGTCTCAGCCTTCCAAGTACTGGGATGATAGACATGCACCACCACATCCAGCTAAGGCCAGCCTTAAAATGCTACCAGGCAAGAATTCAGAGAGTACCCATTGGGCTTCTCATAGATGGTTGGATCTGAGTTTCAACTCCCAAAGTTCCAGGGGTATCTGGGTATGGTAGCACACACCTATACTCCCAGTACTTGGGAGGCTGAGAAAGGAGGATCTCAGGTTCAAGGCCAGCCTCAGCAACCAAGGCTCTGATGAGATGTGGGCTGTGGGTGTCCAGGGCCATGGTGCCCCCAGCAAGCCTCCTCCATGGCCCTCCTGGTCCCCTCCGCGGCGGCTCTCAGTGCACCACTAGGGAAAACCTGGGACTATCATGGAGTCAGAGCTCACTAAATGCTGGCTTTGCGTGCACTGCCGCACACGGCTTACGTATTCACAGGCTATTTCTGCAGTGGAAGAGACAATCCGGCTCCCCATTTTCCAGGCAGAAGTCTATCAAACCCCATCCACTGAGCACAACTCCCTTGGGCACTTTGGTACCCGCCCAGGAGCGGATGTGGAGGTGATCGCTCCATCAGCAATTCTTGGCAGCTACTTAGTGCCAGATCTAACCCGATAAATACCGGGAGTCTCCACCGCACCCTGGCTGGATCTGCACACAGCCGCAGTCAAAGGAGGTGCAAATCTGACTTCAGTGGTAGCTAGACTCAAAGGACGCAACCTAGGGATTTTACCAATGCACCATATAGAATTCTTCCCAGATTTTTTTTTCTTTTTTGGTACTGGGGATTGAACCTGGTGGCATTCTACCTCTGGGCTATACCCCTAGCCCTTATTTTTTTAAAAAAAATTTTATTTTTAAAAAAAAAAACAGGGTCTCAATAAGTTGCTAAGGGTCTCACCAAGTTGCTGAGACTAGCCTCAAACCTGCAATCCTCCTGTCTCAGCCTCCCAAGTACTGAGATTACAGGCATGCGCCACCCCACCTGGTTTCCAAGAAACTTTTACCAGAGGCATTTCCTCTCCCTAAAGCCTCCCTGTCTTATCACAAAAATCTCTCCAGCTCTTTCTTCCAGTGCCCTTTCTTTTATTTTATTTCGTGTGTGTGTGTGTGTGTGTGTGTGTGTGTGTGTGTGTGTGGTACCGGGGATTGAACCCAGGGGCATTCTACCTCCGAGCTACACCCCTGGCCCTATTTTTTATACTTTATTTTGAAACCAGGTCTCACAAAGTTGCAGAGGGCCTCACTAAGTAGCTGAGGCTGGCCGCGAACCCGGATCCTCCGGTCTCCGCCTCCCAAGTACTGGGATTACAAGCGTGTGCCACCACGTCCGGCTCCAGTACCCTTTCAAGTTTCCTCCCTACCCATCACTGTCCTGTCCCCCTTGTCCTTCACCACATCGCCATTCCTAGCCCAAAGTAGCAACTAAGGCTTCCATTCCTCCAGGCACTGCCAGGCCTCCCCGAGAGCAGAGGCAGTTAGCAATTCCACAGCCGGCCTCCTTCACTCTCTGCAGGTGCAAGTGCTGTGCCCCATAAGGCTCAAGCGTGTAAAAAGTCAGTTGTCAGCCAGGCATGGTGGTGCACACCTATAATCCCAGTACTTGGGAGGCTGAGACAGGAGGATCGCAGGTTCAAGGCCAAGAACACACACACAAAAAAAAAAGTCAATTAAGTCCCTATGGACTAGCAAGAGTTAGGGGAGATTTTAGCTGGGAGTGGTGGCATATACCTGTAATCCCAGTACTTGGGAGGCTGAGGCAGGAGTATGGCAAGTTCGAGGCCAGCCTGGACAACTTAGGGAGACCCTGTCTCAAAATGAAATTCTTGCCAGGCATGGTGGCACACGCTTGTAATCCCAGTACTTGGGAGGCTGAGACTGGAGGATCCGGGTTCGCAGCCAGCCT
>PVJS01028266.1:0-25630 GCA_004027185.1 Glis glis
AGGAGAGGGGAGGGGAGGGGAGGAGAGGAGAGGAGAGGAGAAGAGAAGAAGAGAAGAAGAGGTGAAAAGTACACAGGGGTAATATTTACTCTGAGGATAGCCTTCCAGTAGAGGAAACCATACACACACACACACACACACACACACACACACACACACAATGCAGTTACTGAAATCTCACTTGTTTATCACTGAAAGCTGTTCTGTCTCTCCTAAATACAACATTTACATATTGTTAGATTCATATATGTTGGTGCATGCCTGTAATCCTAGTACTTGGGAGGTTGAGAGGAGGAACGCAGGTTCAAGGACAACCTCAGCTGCATAGCAAGACTCTCAGCAACCTAATGAGACCCTGTTTCAAAACAAAAACTAAAAAGGGCTGGGGCATAGCTCAGAGGGCTCAATCCCCTGAACCACATGCACACATGCAAAAAAGATTCATATTAATTTTTTTAGGATAAATTCTTATACATCTGTTCCAAATATTTTCCCCCACTGAACTGCTGTCTTCTAGTTGGCCATGACAGACACCTATTTTATACCCAAAATTTTATGGAAGTTATGACAATTTAAAATGTTTCTTTTCAATGTAGTGTCAAAAATTTTGTCACGCAATGTAATTATTTCTTGCTTTGCTAGAAGATGTAAAATGATGCTGATGCTTTTAAGTTTTCCCCCAACATCTAGTGTTTTCAAAGAACCAAAAATAAAGCTAATAGCACTGCAATATAATAAGTTTAAAGAACTTTTAATTAAAAAACTTTAAAATATTTTGAATTATGTTTCTGTACTTACATTGACATTTTCTTCATCATGTAGATTACTTTTTCACTATATGTAAAATGTATTATTTGACCACTAATGCTAATAGATTTACGAGGACATTGTTCATATATTCTGCCTCTTTGTTGTTGTTCAATAAATATTGATTGAATATGTCAAACATTATTCTAGACATTGAGGATTCAAACATAAGTCAGATGATTTTATTATTCCCACGGAAAGGAAAAGTTTTTCAGGTTAGTATTTTCCAGTGGGATTGATATAATGTCAGGTTCAATGATTATAAACTGTATGTAGAAACATTATAATATCTATAGGTTACAGATGAGGTTTAACGAATATGCAATTCAGTGCAATCAAATCAAATTTCAATGCACACAATTCAAATACAAATCTAGCACTCTCATGATCTATGCCATTTTTACTATAATCATGTTATAACATGATATTATGATTTGATAAAGGAAACAGATGGGGGAGTCAAGAAACACATTTCCTGAAAAATCTTTCTGCTCCAGATAATCATTTGACCACACTGGACATAAAGGGAATAATCTCTTAATGAGATATAGTTTGCCTCACTGAGCTAGTAACCATATGTGTTAATTAATATATGTTTTGCTGCTACATAAGGTTACAACATGGACCCTATTAGTTTGACTTCAGCTTCCCCTACAGTTTGTTTTTACTCGAGTGACCTATTTGTTTTTTCACAATATATGCCAATTTGACCATGATATGGGGATTATTCAGTAATGTTCACAGAAAACAGATAGAGCAAAGTCATTACCAGCCTTTTTTAAAGTAAACATAACTTTACTGTTTTGTTTTGTTTTTGTCCCTTGAGACAAATAATTGATATATAGGATACAAAGAAAGCTGGAGGTATGATAAATTATGTGCTTATTAGGAGAGAGAGTTTGAGTCTCTCTAAACAATATTGTTCAAGATAGAAATAAATGTTGATATCCCTCAGGAAGAACGAGGGACACCCAAACAAGGTTGTGTTACCAAGAAATATCCTGGAATAAAGAGCATGTATGAGCCAATGTGCTCTTTTACTGAAAAAAATAAGAAGTAGAAACTTGATGTGTGTTCTATGAGCTGGAGTAATCCAGCCCAGCACAGTAATTTACTTGAAGAAAGGGTGTCAAAAGTACATAATAAGACAGACTGGTGTGTAGTTCAGTAGTACAACATTGCCTAGCATGTGTGAGACCCTGTGTTCCATCCTCAGCACCAAAAACATACAACAACAAATCCAACATACAATGGGGAAAAGACAGTGTCTTTAAAAATGGTGTTGGGGAAACTGTATGTATATTCATGCACACAAGAATGAAGTTGAACCTTTATCTCACATGGTTCTGAATATCACCACATTAATTAATTAAGTTACAAGGGGGAAAAATCTAATTATACTTTGGAAGAAAGCTGGCTGTATTCACCTCAATCCAGTGATCAAATTTTGTATCACAGTATGTGACCTAGTATTTCAAAGTTTCTAATGTGTTGTAATGAAATGCCTCTAGAATGAACCTGAATTTATTTTACAAAGAGGAAATTCATCAAGTTCAATGAAGACTTTTGATCTAACTTCCAAATTAAATAAAATAAAGATTAGAGAACCCAGTTATAAATTAGCATTAAAAAAACAAGGTATACCCAGATTGAGAGCATCATATACAGCAGAATATCTATTATCAACAAGTAATGGATGAAATGGAAAGGAAGAAAGTTATTGATTGAAAATAATTGAGAAAGCTATCCATTCTTTTTTTTTTTTTTTTTTTTTGCGGTATCGGGGATTGAACCCAGGGGCGTTCTACCTCCGCGCTACACCCCTGGCCCTATTTTTCTTATAGTTTATTTTGAAACCGGGTCTCATGAAGTTACAGAGGGCCTCACTAAGTAGAGAGAGAGAGACAGGGAGAGAAAGAGAGAGAGAGAGAGAGAGAGAGAGCACTGAGGCTGGCCGCGAACCTGGATCCTCTGGTCTCCGCCTCCCAAAGTACTGGGATTACAAGCATGTGCCACCACGCCCGGCTTGAAAGCTATCCATTCTAACGCCTTATCCTTGATTAGGTCTACTATTTAAACAATTATAATAGTACTAAAATCTATTTCTGATAATTGGGTTAATCTGAATATAGTTTGGATATTACAGTATTGTTAGGTGTTTATACTGATTTTGATAAGGTAATACAATTTTAGTGGATTTTTTAAAGGAGACACAAATGGAAACATTTAGAGTAGAAGTAAAGTGCTATCTGAAATTAGTTTCAAATAACTCAGCAAAACATAAAATTTTGTTTTATGATGTAGGTAAAATATAGGTCACACTTTTGAAAATACTTATTTTACTATCTTTACATTTTGAATGATTCAGAATGTTTATATTTAAAATTGGGGGAGGGTTAAGTGAGTGCTGTGTGCATGCATGCCTCTACCACCCTGTAACTCATCAAGATGTATGATTACAATGCACCAATAAGTTATAAAAATAATAAAAAATTAAATTAAAATTGGAAAGAACTACGTTAGGCTCAGTGGCACATACCTGTAATCCCAGTACTTGGGAGGCTGAGACAGGAGGATTGCAATTTTGAGGCCAGCCTCAGCAACTTAGCAAGGCCCTCAGCAACTTAGTGAGACCCTGTTTCAAAATAAAAAATAAAATAGGGCTGGGGGTGTAGCTCAGAGGTAGAATGTCCAGGGTTTAATTCCCAGTAACACAAAAAAGAAAAAAAAAATTGAAAAGAACTTGAGGCTGTCATTCCACTGCCTTCTGTTTTCTTTTTGTGTGTTTGCTATTCTTATTTTTTCATTGTCTTCTTTTAACATCTTTTTGACTCTGGTGTTTTACATTTGCAATGTAACATATAGAAAACTTGGTTATTTATTTTATACTGTTGGTGTTTTGTCTTTCGTGGCTTATAAAATTATACTCATTTTTCCTTTTGAATACTGTGTCTTCTTTATTCTTTCATTTTCCTTCTTTTAATCTCAAATTAGAATTTAATCTGTCTGCCTGATATCTTAACCACTCTTCAGTGTTTATAATTTCTTTGCTTCTTCTTGAGGCGATACTGCTTACTTCTTCCAGTTAACTGATCCTGTATTCCAGTCCAGATTTTTTTTTCTTTAGTTATATCCAGTCTGGATGTCCTCTCATTCAGTAAGATTTAAATTTTAATAATTATAACTTTTTAATTATAGAACTTGTGTGCTTTTAACTGACTTCTTACTTTGAAAAGCACTTTGTTCCTTTCGTCCTTGTTTTTCAGTTTTGTAGCTTATTCCTTTAAACAATTGATAGAAACCTATCACAGGAATGTAATATCTGACACTCTTCAAGGATTTGATTTTGGTTCATCTTGCTCCTTATGAGTTAATTTCTCATGCATTTCCTATGTGGGCATTGTCTGCAGTTACTGTACCTTGTTAAAGGACATTCATGTTCTAGAAGGCTTAGTCCATGGGAACTTGCTAGGCCAGGGTTGAAGGTTTCCTTCCATTCAGTCTTTCATTCTTCTCTTCCAAATATCCCAAATCACATCAATAGGAGACCATGTTATTTAATATCCCGTGTTGATGTTTCTGAGGTCACAGTAATAAAATAAATTTGATTGTGGACTTGGAATGAAAATGTATCATGAGCTTGGAATGAAAGTCAAAGACACCTTTAACCTACCTGCACATACATTCAGCTTAACTTTTACACTCTTGATTTCTATTCTGTCTTTGATATTTCCCCCTTAGGATGTTCCCTAAATTTTCTCTAAACTCAGAAGTTAATTAAAATAGCATTCTTATAATATATATTAACTATAATATATCTGGTGTAGATGATGAGGTTTTTCAGAATTTCTTATATTCCATATGAACTGAAAGAGATGTCTTGATCCTTTGATTTTTGAACTCTCTATAAACTAGAGCCAAAAAGGCCAGGAAATGTCGCTTGAACTTAGATCCTGAGTATTCACTCGTTTTCTTATGTGCGAAGAACGTAGTAAGTAAAATAAATATACAGGGCCATGGCTCTGACCCAAAATAGTCATCCCCCTTTCTCTTTGGCTACCTCCCTGTGAAAATATCCTTCTATAATTGTGTTCCAGACATTATTGCACACTCATCATGAACCACAATAAAAAGTATAATTCATAATTGATGCGATTTCTCCTAAAACTCTCCATTGCTTTCCTTTTTCTTTTTCTTTTTGTGATACTGGCGTTTGAACCCAGTGGCATTCAACCTCCAAGCTACACCCCCAGTCCTATTTTTTTTTTTATTTTTGAGACAGGGTCTTGCTAGGTTGATGAGATTCTCACTACTTGCTGAGGTTTTCCTCGAACCTGCCATCCTCCTGTCTCAGCCTCCAAGTACGGGGATTATAAGTGTGCGCCACCATGCCTGGATTCTGCATTTACTTTCTGATGTTTAATTCAAGAGATAATTCTTTCTGCAGTTTGACAGTAGTGCTTTTATCACCCATTAGGCATTATCTTTGCCCCATCTCACAAAGATGTAGGTTCATATTAATCTATCAATGTAAACAAAGTTTATTAAACACAATAGCTATCCTGAATTGATTCAGGAGATGTCATAAACTAATATTTTTATGTATATTTGACTGAATATTAGTATTGGGAGGTGTTAATTGTATTCTTGGAAAAATATGTTTTTAATTATTTTGTTAAGCACTTAATTAAATAAAATATGAAAAATATGCATTAATTAACAGTGCTGTAACAGTACATGAATAAACCAGGATTGTGACAGTTATGCTGTCAGGTCTATACTCTGAACTATACATCTTAGGCAGTGAGTGAACTTGTCCCTTTATTCTTTTGTTTAGTCTTTAAATTCTGATTTGGATTTTTTTAAAGAAAAAATATGTAGTCATTTTATGTTATTTCATACCAATTAGTATGCTAATGTTTATTTCTTGATGTAAAATTTAAAAAGAATTCCTAGATTTATCATTTGGAAGTTCTGTGTTTCAGTTAAGAACAAGTATAAAACATTTTTAAAACATAATAAAAGTATGCAAATAAGTTAGCATTACCAGAAGCATAGCAATTGGCAATATTGTGTACTGTCAAGAATACTATATATTTGAGCCGGGCGTGGTGGCCACAGTGGTGGTGTACACTTGTAATCCCAGTACTTTGGGAGGTGGAGACTGGAGGATCTGGGTTTGCGGCCAGCCTCAGCTCTCTCTATCCTCTCTCTCCCTGTCTCTCTCTCTCTCTCTCTCTCTCTATTTAGTGAGGCCCTCCGCAACTTCGTGAGACCCGGTTTCAAAATAAAGTATAAAAAATAGGGCCGGGGGTGTAGTTCGGAGGTAGAACCCCTCTGGGTTCAATCCCCGGTACCACACACACAAAAAAGAATACTATATATTTCTCAGTCATATGTATAATGTCATATATACAGTGTGTCCCTAGAGTTGTATTTATTTTTATTTAAGCCTCTTATTCCTGTTAAAATACAACTATTCTTAAGAGAGTTTAAAATGGTAGGTATCTTATCACTTATATTTTAAAATTACTGAATGCCATATATTTTCTTAGGGGCCCATATTATGAGATGACATACACGGAACATAATTCACGTGAGGCAGATTAGGAGAACATGTGTGTCACAGTATAAGGAGTGAATTGATGTGAATAGATAAAATCAGGAGCCTGAGAAGTGTTCATAATTGTCTTCACCAATGTGAGAATTTTGTCCAAAAACAGGATAGTGTACAAATACATAATTAAAAAAAGGTGAACAATGCCACATTAGAGCAGCTAAGTAACTTTGCTTCGTAACAGCTACTGCCAAGAACTACAGTGGAGTGTTTGTGTATTAAAGGGCGAGCACATTCAGCTGTTAAGAATGCCATGAAGACTCTACGGCATGAACTGCTCATCACAAATGCCATTATAGCACAATACCTGCCCCATCCAGTGTTGTCCCCTTCCCTGCCCTCCTTGGAATGCTCACAGTTCATGGTTACTGGACTGTGTGGTTTGGGGACTTGATAGTGGAATGCTGCATCTGTGTCATAACTAAGATGGGGAGGATGTGGAATTACCTATGCATACTGGGAACTTCATGGCTCCAAGCCAGGCACATTGTCTCTTGAAGAAACCCATTGGCCCTGTGTAATAAGTGAAATCATTTCCAGGACCCCCGTCCCTCAGTGTTTCTTACACATTAGGTCTAAACCTGACAACTCCTGTTCATCTTCAAAGAATGAAGTGATTCTTGCGCCCTCTAAGAGGTAATGAACTTATTTTCAGACTGAAAACCACAAATGGGAGTAGGAAGTGTCTTTTCCTGCTTCTCGTCATTTCACTAGTCATTTACTACTCACGCTATTGAAACCGAAGACTTTAATTCTCCTGGAATAAGAAGTTAATGTTGCTGAGAAACACAGGAAATTGGAAGCAGGGCACCACCAACACCAAATTCAGCCACGTTTTTTGTATTAACAATAAAAGCTGAGATAGAAGCATATCTTCTGTGTCCTTGTTGAAAGAGAGCATTCTGTGAAGTCTGGGTGCTGTTTTATCTATTGAAACAATATATATTTATTGTGTATACCCTGCTGCATCATGTTCTTGATTGAGAAGATACAGATGCAAAGAAAAAAGACTCTTCCTTAGGAAGTTTATATTCTGGTAGAAAAAAAGTAAATTAAAAAGGCAATATAGTACTTGGTAGACTGAGACTGGAGGATCCAGGTTCGCGGCCAGCCTCAGCTACTTTGTGAGGCCCTCTGCAACTTAGTGAGACCCTATTTCAAAATAAAGAATTAAAAAATAGGGCTGGGGGTGTAGCTCAGAGGTAGAATGCCCCTGGGTTCAATCCCCAGTACCACAAAAAAAAAAAAGGCAATGTAGTATAATGTAGAGTGATAGGTACTGTGGATATGATAAAGTGGGCTCATGTACATAGAATATTCCTGGGAAATAATAAAATGAAATGATTTTAAATAAGGTGGTGAGATAATTTTTAATATAATGCATTTGGAAAGAGACTTAAAAAAGGTGAGGGAACTAATACATTCAGACACATGACAAAATGGAGTTATTTCGAACCAATGGAAAAGCAAATGAGAAGACCCCAAAGTAGAAGAATGTTACTTTACATAAGTAACAGCAAGAAGTCATTAATGGAATATGAACTCAGGAGGTAGATTATTTGAAAATTTTCAGCTAAAGCCAACATTATTTGTTAATGAACTAGGTATAGAATTTGAAAGGTGTCAAGGATAACTACCTTTTTTTTTGGCCTGTGTAACCAGAAATATGGATATGACAGTTAGGTATAAAAGACTATATATGAGTATTGTGGGAAAGGGGCAATAAATGGAAAGAAGGAGTGTGTCTTAGAATTGCTGATATGAGATAATAATAAACATTCAAGTTGAGATATTAAGGAAACCAACACATATTTATAACCTTAGAATTTTCAAGGTCACACGTCTGATGTGGAAATTAAGATGTGAAAAGAGTTATGTTCACTCTGAATGTCCTCGGGGTAACTCTATGCCCATGCCTTTTCTGGTTTCTGGTGCGGCTCACTTCCCTTGGCTCCTGGCTCTCTTCCATCTTCCAGCCTGGAATGGTCAGTTGAATTGTTCTCACATTGCTTTCCTCTGACACAGAATCTTCTCCTGCTTCCTCATTTCAAGACTCTTGAGATTTCATTGAGGCCACACTGAAAACCTAGTATAATCACCCTAGTTTAAAACCACTTGATTAACAACCTTAATTTATTTTCATGTAGCATAGTATCTTCATGGATTCTGGGGATTTAGATGTCAAGATTTTGGGGGGTCGGTTTTTTGTTTGTTTTATTTATTTTTTCTGCCTATCATAGAAGGGAATAAATATAAAACTGAGTAATGATGATACTCAATATGGGAGCCATTGATGATAAACAATGCTTCTGTGTAGTATTTTGAATAAAACCTGAGTGGAATTAATTCATGGGAGAACAGGAGTAAGAGAAGAGGATTTTCCTTCAAAAAAACCAAATTAACCAGTTTTAATATGCTCACTTAGGAATACCTTTTGCTCATGATGTTGGTCTGGTAAAGTCAGTCCGATATATCATATTAGACTGCCTGGAAATCTTGTATTTGGAAACTGGGTATTTTTTCTTTCTTAATTCTAAAAAGCTACATAAGTAACTATTAACTATTTTTTACTCTCACTGATTGCACTGTTGGAATATCATGGGGCCAAAGCCCAGCATACATGCTCCTTTGACAGGCTCTGTTGACTCATGCTGCTAACCTTTCCATTACTATTGTCTTCTCCTTCCATGTCTAAGTCCTAGGTCAAAATTCTGACTTTTATTATTTCAATGTTCACTCTAATTCCTGCTGCTATCAATGTTTATTTAACTGAAGGCAATTGGTATCCCACTAAGCATATATTCTATAAATATAATTAATCCAAATGCCATGCCTTTATAAAAATGTTTTCAAGAATGGTTTGTTAGTTTGTGTATGCATAATTATATTTAATAATTTCCTTACTCCTTTTTCCTAATTAAAACTTTTCTTATATTTTCTTTCCTCCATATTTATTTAATAATTTTTAATCTAATCATCTCTCAAAATCTCTATTAAGTCTGTGCAAGCCTGGCTGCAATTTTTGACTTAAATTTCCATGTTAATTCCAGTCTCTGCTCAGCTAGCCAATCCTGAGCTTCTTAATTTGTTTTGGTTCCCAGAGATTATCTGGTCTTGCTTCCTATTGTCATGGGCTGCTAGTTGTTTAATTATAGTACTTTAGATTATCTCTAGGTTGGTTTCCATGATATCTTTATGGTTTATTTTTTTAAAAATTACTCCTTATTTAAGAAGTTTGGTGTGTAAACAATTATATTAAACTCAGTAAAATTGCTTTAAAAATCAAAATATGGTTAGAAGGATAACTTTATTTTGTATGTTCAGGTAAGAAACTAAGTTGGAAGGGATGCCCTTCGGGTGTTTGTTGCTTCTTAGTCCAAGTCACAGCAGCCTGGTCCCAGAACCTAAAATATTGTACAACCTCTGCAAATAAAAGAGGGAAATAGGACACTACTGATTGTGTGTGTGTGTGTGTGTGTGTGTGTGTGTGTGTGTGTGAGTTCCTGGAAATATAACTCAGTGGCATTCTGCCATTGAGATACACCCCCAGACCTTTTCATTCTTTATTTTGTAACAGGGTCTTGCTAAGTTACTATGATCTGGCCATGAACCTGCAATCCTCCTGTCTCACCCTTCCAAGTATCAGTATTATAGGCATGTGCCACCGTGCCTGGTTCTGATACATTTACTTATTTATTTTTATTTACTGTCTCTTGACTCCTCCAAGACTGCTAAATTGAATTATTTCACCTGCATTTTGTACAACCCAAGTATCCTTCTCTCCATAGATCTCGCCATCCAGTCATGGAGTTAAGCCCAATGCCATTTATTTTTTTTACCTCCCACTTAGCATGAGGAATTTACTTAAGTGGGCACTAGACACCTACCTGGGTCTGCCATGAGGTATATGCTCTGTGATAAGCTGTATAAGCATTCCTTCCTGTGTGATCCTGCTGAGTAGCTATTGTTGCTGATCTGGTAGGATAGTAAGGGTATTGCATTAGAAAAACATATGTAAATCACTTTCACCAGGCCTGTCTTTTCATAAGCACTTACTGAAGGTTAGGTTCTACTTTTAATTGTGGGGAGACAAAGAGTGCCCTCCACAACTTCTATATCTTTTAGTTCCACTTTCTTTCTACCATGTTCCCAACATCATCCGATAGCACCATTTATTCAGGTTTCTTGCTCCCCTGTTCTAGCATGCACTAGGCCCTTTTTTTCCCCACAGTATAAGACAGGGACTTCACAAACACATAATTCTTCTCGATGCTGGAAGGAACCTCTTTCCTATTATATTAGAATATATATACATATATATAAATGTATATATATATATATATATCCAACATACATACATATATATCCTATACTATTAGAATATATATATATTCTATAATATACATGTTAGAATATATGTAATATATATTTAAAGGAGATGCTAATATATATAAGAATATATATATTATAACATATATTTAAAAGAGATGCCAGTAATCCATATTCTATACAGGACCCCTCTAAAATATTTGCAGAGTTTTTCATGACCTAACCAATGAATAAACAGGGGCACTTGAAAGAAAATTCTTGGTGGAACCATGTGGCTCCCCAAAGTCCTTCAACTTCCTCAGATAGAAGATAATTTCTAAAGAGACTTCTTTACAGAGAGCACTCCCCATTCTAGGTTTTCTCTGTCTGTGTCAGAAAGACTACTTACCCTAGGAGAGGAGATAGCTTCTGTCATTAATTTAGTAGCTAAATCCTCATAATACATAATGCTTTTATATAGGTTTTGTTTTGTTTGGGGGGATACTAGGGATTTTTCTACTTTTTTGGTACAAGGACATTCTAATTCTGAGCTATACCCCAGCCCTTTTTAGTTTTTAATTTGAAAGAGGGTCTTGCTAAATTGCTGAGGCCCTCCTGTTTTTAGCCTCCCAAGTACTGGGATTATAGATATATGCCACTGTGCCCGGAGTTTTATGTAGTTTTTTTATCTCTTCTCTCAGACTCCTGAACAACTATATTATTCTCTCAAAAAGTCCAAAATTTTGTTGTTGTTGATGATTTTTTTTTTTTTACTACTGACTCCTTTGCCTTGAATTAAAAACCCAGATAGATACCTGAACATCTGTGGATAACAGCCATCATTACAATTGCCAAATAGTTCTCACTCAATCTCTCAGATATATGATGGTTTGTCTTTTCTGGTCTCAATAGGGGCCACACAATTCATTGCGGCCAGTAAGCCATGATCAGATATGGCATGAGAAAGTTCTAGAATTTGCTTTTACTGGTTAAAAAACAAACAAACTTACAAAACTCTCTGCCCCTCTGGTATGCTCATTGGCCTCTTTTGCAATGATGTCTCCTCTCTCTGCTTTTATTTCTGTGTGATGATAATGAGCAGAGTAGACCTGAGAACTCACAATGGGCATGTGATGTGAGAAACTCAATATTTTTTTTCTTTATAGCCATTGAACAATGGACTCGTGGTTTACTATAATTTCTTCTTTACCCCAACTTGGACTTCAGAACTCCAAATTGCACCTATGATTAGATAGAACATCCACGGCATATTTTAATCTATATGATTATAGGACTCTAAGAAAGACAACAAATATAGTCTCCTTTTCTCCTTTAAACGCAGGCTATAATCAAGATTGAAAAGAAATTGGACTTTAACCTAAGTCTTCAGATTTCAGACAGTGATCATTTTCATACCGTATTTTTTACGGAACCTTTACAGCATCTAAAACAATTGCTTTATTCTGGATTCAACCCTTGCTTTTCCTTTCAAGATTCACAGCAGTTGTATCATCTCCCAGGCTGTGCTAGTTGTCTTAGATCTTTTAGGTCTTACTTGGAAGGACCCTGAGGGGAGTCTGTACTGTTTCAAGGAGCAATCAAAAGTTGTATGTAATATCCTAGGTAGGTGGGGATAATTTTTAGATGAGTTTAAAATGATTTTCTAATTGTATGTACTTGTGGAATACTTTTATTATGAATGAGATCAAAATAATGGCACTGAACAGCATTTCTAGATTTATTTGCTGTTAATTTTCACGAATTTGACTTCAGTTTTAGGATGCTGAAGTTCAGATGTTGATTAATGTTCTCTTCATGGTTACAAATGAATAAAAACGCAGTGTGTCTAAATGACCAATGGGTGTGAAATGATATTCCTGGTGATCAGACCTGAAATGTGATAAAAATAACAAGAACTGTTGGGTGGTTTTGACTCAGGTTTTGTTTTGTTTTGTTTTCCTGATCTTATTCATTGTAACAATTGTGTACATATCAACTTCATTAAGTCAGTCACCACCTTAATAACTTTTATTTAAATAAATACAAAATTTTAACTTTTTAAAAAGGGAACTTGATAATAGATTTTTCAGCAAATGGAAATTGTGTCTGATTTTTCTGTGTAAAACTTACTGTCTTTTGAATTCAGCAAAGTTCTCAAACCCAGTCACCCTACCTACCACACCCAAAACCTTAAGTATGGTATGTAGTCTTCTCATAAGAAAGCACTGTGTGTGTGTGTGTGTGTGTGTGTGTGTGTGTGTGTGTGTAAATGAATATTGATATGTGATCAAACATTATGGTGAATATCAGTAATATGATATGGAGAGATCTCAATCGAGTAGAGTGGCACTGTTTGAACTTTGTATCTTATAGGTTAGAGTTAAAGGCTACAAAATTCATAAATATGTTTCCTTTTCTTCTTCTGTGTAATAGAAGTGCTCTCTGAGCATCCTACCAACTTTGTACTTTGCATCAAAAGTACACCGAACAGTGGCTTCTCCAATTGTTTCATCTTAAGTTTGGAATTTAATGTATTCACTTGGGAAGCATTGCAAAATAATGATGTCTGAATCCCTTAAAGGGAATGTATAGGGTATATAGATATATAGGTATATAAATATAAATATATGTATAAATATGTGTGTATCTATGCATGTATATACATGTATATATGTGTATAAGTATATATACATATATTTACATATGCATATGTGTGTGTATGCATCTATGTATTTTTTTCCCTTTGGAGTTCTGCAGAGATTCTGATATTGCCAATCCATGGCTTAATATTTAGGACCATAGGTTGAGGCAGTGCCATTACTTATACTTTGAAGCAATGCACCTAATAGGAAAAAAAAGCCTCCCTCATAGGCTTAAACATCCATGTGACTGTTATCTTTATTAACATGTGTGTTTTAAAAGATAATTCTTACAAACAAAAATCCCTATGTCTACCTCTCCTTAAATATAGATTATCAGTTAACACAGTCTCTGAACAATGATACTTCTTTCCTTACCTTTCTATTTGCTGGATGTTTTCCCAAGTTTGTTCTCAGTGCACTATCTGGTAGAAACATGAAGAGAGTGTGGGTAGGTGGATTCCACTTACATCATATGTGGCTTCTAGGCAGAAACCCCATTATGTTTAACAGCCATGTGTGACTTTTAACCCGCTTCCTGTATTACTGGTAGTCACAAAAATATTGTCTAATCATGTAGGAAATATCTTCCCCAAAATAATACTTTCTGAGGAAAGTATCAGCACATTTTCCAATATTATATGAAATTCCAGTGTCAAAAGATCTTTCGAATTGATTGTCTTACTTCTATCCCACCTTGAAATAAATAGAGCAGCCCCCATAACCAAATTTATCTAATGAAATATTACAGATACATTAGATGTGGTCATAGTCAGTGCTAGCTTGCAAACTTAGCCTCATTTTACAAAGATGTAGCCTTATTAACTGTGCTATGAAATGCTTTGCAATTATTCCCACTGATGTTAAAGAAAGCAGAGAGGAGGGTCAGTTTTATTTCTTAGTTATGTCAGATGCCCAGAGATTAAAGATGCAAGTGACAAATTTCTGTACCCTGCTGTGCTGCTGAATGTCTCAGTGACTCACCTTCCTTTATTCTTGGTCCTTTTTCAGGCAATACAGAGACATGTCACAGTAAGACTGTGTGTGTGTATGTGTGTGTGTGTGTGTGTGTGTGTGTGTGTGTGTGTGTGTTGATTGACCTCAGCTGCCAGGAGCTGCTGGGTAGCTTCAGAGAATACTAAAAAAGGAATTTATGCACCAGCACAGGCTTCACAGATGAATCTCTCTGTACGTTCTTTTCTTTTCCAGTTTATGTGGCTAGGTAATTTATTGAGAAGAGGCCTCTAAGTAAGGTTTTTATAGCACCCGGTTGGGAACTTGCTACTAATCTCCTTTGGCATGATAAGCCTATGCCAGTCTCTTTGGTTTTCCATCTTCTCTCTCTCCTCTCTCTGTTTTCCCCTTCACTAAATTGATCCTCACTAAATAAAAGAACAAAACATGTTGATGAATCAAAAATGGGCTTAACTTTAATAATTTACTATGTAATTTCATGGCAAGCCTTTTAATGATGCTTAATTTTCTTAATGCTCTTAATCCTCTGTAAGAAAAATGTTGATAATGCTACACATTATTATATTTGAGGGAGGAATGTGTTCCTGCAAGTAATTGCTTAATTACTTCAGTGGATTGCGTACTGCTGGCTTGATGTGCCTCTCCATCTGTTTTCTTTAATTTATTGAATTGATGCCATTTGACAAAAGAGCAAATGTAAGTCGCATGAGATAGAGATGAGAATAGGTCACAAGCCTAAGGCTTTGGAGTATATATGCTGCATCAGAAACTTAAGTCAGCCAGCTGATGTGTTAAATCTGGACTTCAATGCTGAATTCCCGTGTTTGAAATAGGCCTCCTGCATTGACTGTTATATGAATTTGGTAAAGGCTCAGTTCTCTCAATTATAAAATGGGAATAATTCACTTAACTAGAATATGCTGAGTAATTTCCATGTGTAAAGTAGTCTTTAATAAGTGCACAGATGATAAACGAGAACCTGAGTGAATTGCAATGTTATTCCATTCTTCTTAATCCTCCTCCTCCTAGTCCTCCTTCTCCTCCTCCTCCTCCTCCACCTCCATTTTCTCCTTCTTCTTTTCTTGTGTGGGGTACTGAGGACTAAACTCAGGGGTGTTCTATCTCTGAGCCTCACCCCTGGCCCTTTGTATTTCTTTTAATTTTGAGATAGGGTCTCACTGAATTGCAAGAGGCTGGTTTTGAACAGGTGATCCTCTTGTCTCAGCCTCCCAAGTACTGGGATTACAGGTGTGTACCACCACCCATGGCTATTACCAATATTCTTGATGGAATTATAAATTCCCCAAGTGGAAGTAATTGGAAGAAATCACTTGACTTTATTTGCCTTGGCTATGGTGGGATCTTTATCCTTAACTCAAATTTTGTTCTATTACTCCCTGGTTTGTTGACTTGTGTGTGTGTGTGTGTGTCACATTGGGAGGGAATTGAGCCCAGGGGCATTCTACCTCCAAGCTACATCCCCAGGCCTATTTTATTTTTATTTTTGAAACGGGGTCTTGCTAGGTTGATGAGAATATCACTATTTGATGAGGCTGTCCTCAAACCTGCAATCCTCCTGTCTCAGTCTCCCAAGTACTGGCATTATAGGTGTGTGCCACCATGCCCTACTGGTTTGTTGATTTCTGCTTAATTTAATCTTATTTTGTTTTTGCTTTTCAAAGTGGAAAATATTTTTCATATACCACTTTAATCTACTGTGCTAATCGAATAGTATTAGAGCTGGCTCTAGTTTGGAGAACAATCTAAATATTCCTACATGTGTTTTTCAACTTCACTAAACCTAAATATGAAGTTATCCCTTCCCCTCTAAAGCTCGTCTTCTGATTGGTCCAGTTTAGTTTGTTACATCACTGTTACCCCTTAATGTAGGCTTGATTTAGGCTTGATTAGTCTGAGTACATTTGACTAGGTTCACGGGCTTTCTGGTTCCTGTATGGTGTGTTACATGAGAACATGTACTTTACTTTGGTCAGTGATGGGGATTGAACCCGGAGCTTTGTGCTTGGGTTCAATCCCCTAAGTGCTATACCCCATCCCCTAAAAATGTACTTTAGACTCAAACTCAACTTGCTTCAAATCCTGGTGTTACCAAGTAAAGACTGTAAATTTAGACAAGGTATTTAATGATATTAAGTCCCAATTACTACCTCTGAAAATTTGAGATAAAGAAATTAGGTGCATAAAGTGATTATTCTAATACTTGGAACATTAGTAATTCAGAAATGGTAGCTTACATAACTAGATAGCTCAACCTGAATTACTGCAATAATGTTATAACATGTGAATCTAAATTCTACGTTCCCATCCTCCAAGGAGCTTAGAATTTAATTGTTGAATTGATAATTTTAAAATTGTGTTTTTACCTTTAATAATTCAATGGTTGCTAAGTAACTCCATAATGTTTCCTAATCTTACTCTGTAGGTTCATAGAATAAATTTATGGAACATTTCAGAAGTTTTGTGAAATGCCTATGATATGGCTTCCAAAATTTCAATTATATAAGAATAAATAAATTTTAGAAAGAAGGAATTAGTGGTATACTGTTAAGAGCTAATAACTGGCTTTCCAAAAGAATAAGAAAAGAAAGAAAGAAAGAAAGAAAAAAAGAAAGAAAGAAAGAGAGAGAGAGAGAGAAAGAAAGAAAGAAAGAAAGAAAGAAAGAAAGAAAGGTTGAGAGAGACATAGACATAAAAGGGGCAGTGGGTGGAAGGCCCAGGAGGAGAGGAAAGGAAGGAAGAAAGGGAGGGAACAGAAGGAAGAGGAGAGAAGGGAAGAGTGAAGAGAGAAGGAGAAAGGAAGAAAGGAAACCTACAAGTCAGAATCAGCCATCTCTAACCTACATAGGAAGATTTGATCACTTTTATCACATCTGCACACAGTATATAGACTAATTTTCCAAATAATTCTTATGGTCTTACAAAAAGTTATTTCACAAAATAATAAGTGGGCAAGAATATTAAATAAATATATACATACAAGAATTGAGTGGTATAGAAAGCTAGCCTTATCTCCAGATTATTATAAAATAATATTTATAAAAATTTAAACTAGGAAGAGTGGCAAACATGTGTTCATATCTAACTCTTGAAAGAAACCTACTAAGATAACCAAATAATAAAAAACAAGGACAAAGTCTATATCAAAAGATGTGATATATAGAAGATCGACGGGACAGGGGTCTCAGGAAGGTGGGCAAGGATTCGGCGATGAGTGACGAACAGACACAGATAACTCAAGGAAGTTGCATCTGAGTGTATTTTGCAAAGCTTCAGGCAAGGATTTTATACACAATGATTAAGGAAACAAAATACATCATCAGCTGATTGTTGTTCATGCTTGTGGTTTATACAATCTTAATGATTTTTAAGAAGTAACAGTGCAAAGCTATGAGAGCAGATAATCGTCAGAGCATTTGGCATAGTGTCGTGGGCGGCTGCTAGACGTGGTTTTGGCATCTAGATTATCTATTGAGGTTATGGTTACAGGGCAAGAGTTCAAAGTTTAACATAGTGCCTTTTATCGCCCTCTTACTATAAACTTTTATAATTTCCTTTGTTCTAAATTTCTAAATCTTTTTTAAACCATCTCCAAAATCATTACCATGAAGTTTCCACAAAAAGTTCTTCCTGTTGTAACTCATCTACAACTGTCCTTGAGTCCCCCTTCTGTCCTTCTGGGCTAATCTAAGCAAGAGCGCGGGAGCGTTCTGGGCCAAAATTACATTGTTATGAGTTTGACTTCCTGGGAAAGATTCGTTTGTTTTACTCATAGGGCACAGTTGATAATTTGGAAAAGAACACTGCACTTACTGAGCCATATCTATTAAAGATTAAGAGAATCATTGACAAGAAGGTTACAGCAAAGAGAGAATAGCCAAGAACACAGAAGATCTTGCCAGGCCACCTTCCTCCTCCGCCTGCACCTGGGAGTCATGTCCCCTGGGTGGGTGAGGTCACCTGTACCTCCTGGATTGAAGAACAATCAAGTCTCTCCTCAGATAGCCTTCAGCTATAGAAATATATAGCACTCTTAATAACAAGTCTTAATCGTCCTGTTTGGCAAAGCTTATACCTCTCAAGGCTGTATTTGCATCTATGAGCCTGAAGCAAAAGAAATGGCTCCCCACACAAAATGGTGATGTGTTTCCCATAGTTACTAACAGGATGAGTTCTCCACTGGTGTGACTTAGAGTAGCAACACCAAGGAGCCTGGCATAGACACATCTAGTATGTGACATGAAGACTAGAATAACATAGAAATACAAAATTGATGCTTCGTCAGACTTTTCTCCATATACAAAGAATAAATCATGTTCCTATTTGGGCCTTATATCAAATGTTTAGAATAATACCAACATTCTAGATAGAGTGAAAGTTTTAACATTATACTTTTAAATAAGAAAATTAATATATGTGATACATTAGCTATACTCTTAATTCCACAAATTATAAAAAATGATAAGAACACAATTTATAAAAACATGAATGAGGATGTAGTAATGATCAATATTTTAAAAATATAAAAAAGCAAAACCTGCCAAACTGATGAGTATAGCCAAGGTCAGTGGGTACTATATATATAATAAAATAAAACTTCTTACTTATTATTCAAGGAAAGTTCAAGAAAGAAAACAGATATATTTAGAATTATGTAGGAGAATCTGTCTATAGTCAAACTTGGCAAGGAAGAGAACTTAAAATTTATATTAGGCTTTAGGTAGAAATGTGTGAAAATCACAGTGAAGTAGATTCTTTTCTAGGAAAATAATATATCTAGAAAAATACATAAATTATAGCTTGAATAAATGAAGAACATACTTAAAATCTATAATATTAAAGGGAACATTTTTCAAAATCAACTTTAAAACTGTAGAAACAAAAGAGTGTGATATTAGCATAAAGATAGAACAATATTTCAATAAAACAGAGTAAAGTAAAGAGTCTGGAAAAAGACACACATAAATATGGCCAACTGATTTTTAACTAAGCGGCATAGACAATTTAATAAAGTATTGTCTTTTCAACAAATGGTGCTAAACCAACCAGATATTCATATGCAAAACATGAACTTTGATTTATACTTTGCACCTAAGTGCAAAACTTAAAAATAGATCATACACTTAAATATAAACCAAAAAAACTATTAGACTTCCAAAAGATAAAAATATGATAAAAATATTTTCCAATTTTGAATTAGGCAAAGAGTTTTAAATACAATATGATCCACAAAGAAAAAATAATAACAAATCATCAAAATTTAAAAAATTGTCTTTAGAGATAATATTAGAAGATGTCTCTCTCCTAAGCCGGGTGTGGTGGTGCATGCTTGTAATCCCAGTACTTTGGGAGGCGGAGACCAGAGGATCCCGGTTCACCACCAGCCTCAGCGCGCGTGTGCGCTTTCTCTCTCTCTCTCTCTCTCTCTCTCTCTCTCTCTCTCCCTGTCTCTCTCTCTCCCTCTCTACTTAGTGAGGCCCTCTGCAACTTCGTGAGACCTGGTTTCAAAATAAAGTATAAAAAATAGGGCCGGAGGCGTAGCGCGGAGGTAGAACGCCCCTGCGTTCAATACCCGGTACCGCAAAAAAAAAAAAAAAAAAAAGAAGATGTCTCTCTCCTATGTGGAGGCTAAAGAGAAATTAGATAACTAAAGAGACCTCAGATGAAGGAGTAGAAATTCCAATGGAGTGATGGAAGGGATTGAGATGTAATGAGTGGGAAGAGGGGGAAGGAGATGTAATGAAGTCAACAATTTAATGGTATGTAAATAAATTTATCAATACGAATCTCAATGACATGTAGGCGGAGGGGAGTGAGTGGTGTGGGATCCAGTGTGAAGCACACCAAGTGTTGTGTGCATGAATATTCCTATCACACTGTGCTTCATTATGATGTATAATTACAATGCAGCAATGAAACTATATTAAAAATAAAAAGGAATCACTATTCTTACTGACTTCACATTCAAGTAAAAAAAATAAGTATGTAAGTAAATGGTAACTATGAACCAAAAAATATTATGCCCATCCAGGCATGGTGGTTCACGCTTGTAATCTCAGTACTTGGGAGGCTGAGACAGGAGAATCCGGGTTCCTGGCCAGCCTCAGCTACTTAGTGAGGCCCTCCGCAACTTAGTGAGACCCTGTTTCCAAATAAAGAATAAAAAATAGGGCCAGGGATGGAGCTTGGAGGTAGAATGCCCCTGGGTTCAATCCCCAGCAATATATAGTATGCCCATTGTAAGAAGGTATCACTGACAATCTTACTGGCATGTACAGGGAGTGGGAAGAGGTAGCAAGCAGGGGCTAGGAGGGAACCACACCAAGATACGTTGGGTCAGTATATGAATGTATCACTTTGAAACTCACTGTGATGTCTAGTAATATTGCACTGATAAAATTCTAAAAGAATAACAAAACAAATAATAGACTGAAAGAAAATATTTCCAAATCACATATATGCAAGGACAAGCAACTAATAAACTTCAATAATACCAAAGCAAACAGTTCACTTTAAAAAAATGGGCTGAAAACTTCAACAGACACTTTACTCAGGAACATATACAGATGGTGAGATAATCAATTGGGAAATTTTTTATTGTTCTTTTTTGGCTATTTAAATTTAAACAACTATGAGATATCACTACATACATATAAAATGTCTTAAATGGAAAAGGTTGAGTGTACACAGCATTAATAAGGATGCCAAAAATTGGCATTTTTTATCAGGGTAAGCAGAACACAAAAAGGCATTGCCACTTTAAAAAATAATTTCACAATTTCTTAAAAACGAACCATCCATCCACACTATGACCCACTCACTTTTAAGCATTAATCCTAGACAGGGATAAAATATGTCCATGCAATGATTTTTACACAAATGTTTATACAGTTTTTTAAATTAAATTTATTTTAACTGATACCTGAAAACATAAAAATGATATATATCACTATGTTCCCATATGATGTTTTTATACATGTATGCATCTTGTAATGTTTAAATCAGATTCAACATATCTATCTCCTCAAACACATCATTTCTCTGGGATTAAAATATCTCAAAATCCTTTCCCTAGACTTTTGAAATATATAGTGTATTATTAACTATAATTATCCTACTGTGCAATAACATACCAGAAATTTTTTCTCCTATCATCCTCACCCCATTCTCCCCAGCTTCTTCTTTTTTTAATAATACTAAAATAATAATTTTTAATAATACTAAAAACAGAAACTACAATATAACTATACAGTTAAATAATAGTCATCTATTACAAGGGATGCACCATTAATACATGCAAAAGCACAGATGATTCACAAAAATATTATGAGTTAATAATCCAGGTAAAAATAAGTGCATATTATGTGAGTTTACTAATGTAGAATTTTTAAAAATACAAAACAACCCACAGAGATGAAAAATAAGCAGATAGACTATTGCCTGAGTTATGGTAGAGGATGATAAAGAACAATTGGGAGAAATATAATATAAAAGGACACAAGTGAACTTTGGGGAATTATATGTTCATATGTTCAGTGTTCCTGTTTGAGACATATAGAGATATATAGTCATAGATATATAGAGAGATAAATATATATCCTCCTTCATTAGAAGTTATTAAAGAAAAGTTGCGCGCCAGGCGTGGTGGCGCATGCTTGTAATCCCAGTACTTGGGAGGCGGAGACCGGAGGATCCGGGTTCATGGCCAAACTCAGCTACTTAGTGAGGCCCTCCGCAACTTCGTGAGACCATGTTTCAAAATAAAGGATAAAAAATAGGGCCGGGGGTGTAACGCCCCTGGGTTCAATCCTGGTACCGCAAAAAAAAAAAAAAGAAAAGTTGCATTATGAATAAATGTAACAAAATCAAAATTTTTTTCTAAAGAGAATAAATACTTCTCAAAGCTCTATAACTAATATTTTAACTTTTTTTGTTTTATTTTCAGTACCAGGCAAGAATGCATTAATTGCATTAAATGGAAAGTACTATAATGAAATAAAAGAATAAAAATGTCTAATATAAAGGAAAATGAATGGAAAGTATTTTTAAATGAAGTAGAAATATCTAACAGCAAAATAAAAATACATATACAAAATGATTTACATAAGTTCTATACACAAATTCTATTAACTGTAATTGATGGGCAGGAAAAACATGAATGTAAAACAGGATAAAACATGATATCAAGTAATAAACATTTTGAGGAAAAAGAAATTGAAGTAGAAATTTCTACTTCAATTTCAAAACACCTTAAACGGATGCAGTTGTTAAAAGATGCAACAGAGCAGCCATGATGACACATGCCTGTAATCCCAGTACTTGGGAGGCTGAGACAGGAGGATCACAGGTTTGAGGCTAGCCACCTTCAGCATCTTAGTGAGAAACTTAGTGAGAATCTGTTTCAAAACAAAAACAGAAACTTAGTGAGACTCTGTTTCAAAAATTTAAAAAAATGTAAAGGGCTGGGAGTGAAACTTAGTGATACCCTGTTTCAAAAATAAAAAATAAAAAGGGCTAGGGGTGTAGCTCGGAGATAGCGTGCCCCTGAGTTCAATCCCCAGAACCAAAAAAACAAAAAAAAAAAAAAGAGAGAAAAGAAAGAAATAAAAGCAACAGAAGATTTGTTCTTTGATCGGAAGAAAACAATGTGTGTGGTATTGAGCTCAAAAATGCCTTGACCAGTTCAAATGAAGGACAGGACAATTACACCTAGATTTACACTGTAAACTCTTTGAAATGCAATAAAATAAACAAATCAGAACGATGTCCAAGGAATGAGAAGGGAAGAAAACTTTCTGTATAAATAACACAATTGCATTTCTTCTAATTTCTCTTCTCATACAGTATATATGAATTTATAGTAAATAAAAATTGATTTCACCTTGTTCTTCACAATTAAAGACAACTGGGCAACATTCTGTGATACAATCTAAAGTGTTCATCTCTATTGCAATGTTTCCTAAAAAGTACATTTTGTATTCATAAATGAACAAGTCTACAGGTACAAGAATTTATTAGCTCAACATCAAGAACTTTGTGCTATAAAAAAGTGGGCAGTGAACATTTATCTTTAGTTTTGCAGTTCTGATGGTTTCTCAAACTAAAAACATAAAAACAAGTTTTGTAAAAAATTACACCATTAAATATAAATTGAAGTATTTAATATATATTTGAAAAATGTTCTATTATGAAAGAAAGAAAAATAACATTTATGCATTATGAAAAGACTTCTGCATTATAAAATATTCCAGAGTTTTATTATTTTCACAACTGAATATAAAGTTAACAGTAAGGCAAATATATTATAAATTACTAATCTGTAATAAGTCATTCTAGAACATTTTGTTACACTCTAGATTGTAGGAAATATAGGTCCAGTAGTCCATTAATATCAAATTAACATGGTATATAAATACAAAAAAGATGTATATGCGTATACATCTGTGTCATATAAATTATGTAATATATCCACATATTATATATATACATATATAATTTATAACAGAAGGTAACAAGTAGCATAGTCCATAAAATGAAAGAAAATAAAGATATGACAATCTGACATTAAAATATAAAAAACCTGAAAGAGACAATCTTATATGTATGAGTTATCACAATGAATATAAATGGCTTAAACACTTTTATTAAGAAATGGGAAATATCAAATCAGATGAAGAAACAAAATCCAATCATATTATTTTTTGCAAGAAATCCATAGTCAAAATGAAGTCAGACAATTATGAATGAAAAGAAAGTGGGAGACAAAGCTGATATCAGATAGGGTAGAATTAGTAATTCAAAAGTAAATCAAAAGTAAAAGACACTTTTGTATAAGTAAATACCATTTTCTTGTATTGAATATGATAGGTTGCAAGTATTATTCCATCCTGAAACTGCATTAAATATGAAAATAAGAATTGAAAAGGTAAGGAAATACAATGCCATGAAATAATCGATGCAATCCATGTTAAATATTTCAAATTTGAAAAGTGGGAAAGATGAATGAAACATTTTATCTTGGAAATCCAGAGAAACCGAAATAAACAGTCTGCATAGTAAGCAAGAGACCTGAACGCTCAGTGTACTCAGGATGGTGGATTCTTCCTTCAGCTACTTCTGATATAGCATTCATTTTTTGATTCCCTATGACTTTTCCTTGTTTTTACTCTGTTCTTTTTTATTTCTTTTTATTGTCTCTGAGATATAGTTCAGCTTTGGATTTTTTGTTGAAATTTATGATAAAAAAACAAGATAGCATTTTCAACAGCAGCTTGAAACTCATCTCTGTTTAACCAAAGACAGTGCTGCAAAATCTTTGAACCATAGAACACATGTATGTTTTTCCTTTCAGGATAACTAATTGCAAGGCATAACAATAACAACATGGACTCTATAGAGTAATTTGGATGAATAGGTTGATTACAAGACTGACCTCAGAATATTTTGTAAGTTTAAATAGATCCATTACCACTCTCTAGCTTCCAAATACAAGAGAAAACATACAACCCTTGGATTTCTGAGACTGGCTGATCTCACATAGCATAATATTACCTCGTTTCATTCATTTTCCTGAAAATGACATAATATGGTTCATTATGGCTGTGTAGAATTCCGTTGTATCTATATACCACATTTCTTTATCCATTCATCTATTGACAGACACCCAGGTTGGTTCCATAATTTGGCTATTGTGAATTGTACTGCTATAGACGTGTTTACATATATCACTATAGTATTCTAAGTTACTTTCTTTAGGAAACATTCTGAGGAGTGATATAGCTAGGCCATATAGTGGTAACATTCCTGGGAATACAGGAATGAGATATACCTAGGCAGCTTTAGAGCTCAAGAATATTTCTAGCTGAGAAAATTAAGGGCCTCTGGAGCTCAGATACTGGTGTCAGCCCGGGGCATAGAATAGATTCAATTTTATTATGACCTTTCAATGACATAAGCAACTCTTTTCTACCTACTTATTAAATGCATAGTCTTTTCATATGTTCTTAAAAGCATATGCTCTTTTTTTTTTTGCGGTACCGGGGATTGAACCCAGGGGCGTTCTACCTCTGCGCTACACCCCCGGCCCTATTTTTTATACTTTATTTATTTATTTATTTATTTATTTATTTATTTGGGGTACCAGGGATTGAACGCAGGGGCTACGCCCCCGGCCCTATTTTTTTATACTTTATTTTGAAACCGGGTCTCACGAAGTTGCGGAGGGCCTCACTAAGTAGAGAGAGAGAGAGAGAGAGAGAGAGAGAGA